>BQNB010028700.1:0-56404 GCA_026074375.1 Tanacetum coccineum
TTTCAAAATACATTTGACTTCTCAAACAATGTCTACAGCTCTTTAAATAGAAAACGGGTCATTGTTTGAGGGGGAGAGAATGTCAAATTTCTTTGTCATGATCAAATGAGTTTTTAAAAAGGGAAAAGAATTTAAACGGTTATTTGTGTCTTATGTGTTACTTGTTTATGCCTTAGGACTATAGGTATGAGAGATAAAACATTTAGGACTATGTGTGCTAGTTGTTTACTTGAATATACCTTATAAAACTTAATGTGCAAAATTAATAAGATGTGTAAAACATGAAGGGCCAAATATGTCTAAAAATGAAATTCGTTTTTCACACCATCACACCCCACCGTCCCATTTCACTGTTCTCTAACTCACTCACACACTCAAACACACACTCAAACACACACTTGATTTTTTTCGATCGAATCATTAACAACAAGCTTCTACTCCGTTTCAACACTAAGGTATAACTACAACCATGATTTTCATCTCCTAAACAACTCGAATCCCTTAAAGGATTGTGTGTTTTCGTCATTTTTGGATCATAACAGCCCTAATTATAAAATTAGGGTTCGTCAAATCAAAAGGTGGTGAAAACGTGTAATTGATTAAGGGCTTTTGTAGTTCTAGGCTTAATATATGTATAGGTTATCAGTTCTTGATCATTTTGTGATGTTTTTAATGTGTTCTTGCTAAATTTGTATTCGAAAATATAGTGTAAAATGCGAAATAATGAAAACAACATGATAGGTTTTGTTATGACTTAATGAATATGATAGTTAAGAGTTTAAAAGTCGATTGTACACAAAGGTCAGACATCGATCAAGTATAAATGATTCGAACGAGTAATTGGCTGTGTTGATCGAACGAGTGATGTTTTGATATGATCGAACGAGTGTGAGGATCGAACGAATATTGTTTATGTGTTGATCGAACTATGTATTGATCGAACGAGTGCGTTTTTATGTGTTGATCGAACGAGTGACCATATGTATTGATCGAACGAGTACTTTTTATGTGTTGATCGAACGAGTGACCATATGTATTGATCGAACGAGTGTTGTTTTGAAATGATCGAACGAGTGGTGTTTTGGAAAATGATCGAACGAGTGTTGTTTTGAAAATAATCGAACGAGTGCGTTTATATGTGTTGATCGAACTAGCGCTTTTATGTGTTGATCGAACGAGTGTGTTTATGTGTTGATCGAACGAGTGGCCATAAGCGTTGATCGAACGAGTGACCATAAGTGTTGATCGAACGAGTGGCTATACATGTTGATCGAACGAGTGGCTATACGTGTTGATCGAACGAGGGACCCTATGTGTTGATCGAACGAATGTATTTAAGTGTTGATCGAACGAGTGATTTTTTAAAAAGGTGATCGAACGAGTGATTTTTTTAAAAAGGGGCAATCGAACGAGTGTTGCTTAACAGGGATAGAACGAGTGTTGCTTAGAAAGGGTCGAACGAGAGCCATTTGACTTGATCGAATGAGTGTCTAATAATAAGGATCGAACAAGCACATATTCTAAGGACCAAACGAGTGTTACACTTTGCGGACCGAACGAGTAGAGTTATCAACACTTGACCAATTTTTTGACATAACACACTTAAGATCAAATTTTTTCTAACTAAGATTAAAATTCAACAAATCTCTTAGTTTAAAATAGACAGTATACGTTTGACAAAACCAAGGTTAACTATATTCGACTTAATTGTTAGGATAGGTGCCTTTGTCTTACACACCATGTGTCTTTCTAAGTAGATTGATCTTCAAAAGTGCTAAAAGTCTTAAAGGTTATCGTGAATGAATGATTGTGTGTCCTTATAAACTGTACTCACTCTTTCTTAAACAGAATTATGGCACTCTCGATAGCAGATCAGATTGCTTTGGATGACGCATTGGTGGCTCCTGCTGACCGACTCAAGATTGGAAAATGCAATCTTCGCTTGAGTTCGGATATTACATCCAAGGAAGCAACCCTTCAAGTGGTCTATGATGTGCTAAAGCTCACTCCGTTCTACAAGGCTTTCCCAGTTACTGCTGATTGCTCAGGATCTATATGCAGGAATATCTGGGCTTCGACTTATGTTCACAACGATCGGTCCGTTTCAGATGAATAACACGTAGCAATCATTCGGTCTTGGCATTCAGGGACATCCTTCAAATTTGCCCTAAAGTCGGTAATAAGAAGTTTGTTGACCCACCTCTTGAGTCGGAGATTATCATCTTTCTAGCTAGCCTTGGACACTCCGGAGATATAAGGAAGCTCTCTGATGTGAATGTCAATAAATTGCATCAACCATGGAGATCATTTGCTGCTGTAATCAACAAATGTCTCTGCGGAACTCCATCATATGACAGTCTTCGTCTATCTCAAGCTCAAATCTTGTGGGGCATGTACAACAAGAAGAGCGTTGACTATGCATATCTTCTGTGGGAAGACTTCATTTTCAAGATTGAGACCAAAAGTTCGAAGAAGGGCAGTGCGATGTACTATCCTCGGTTCACCAAAATAGTCGTCAACTATGTGATGGAAAAAGATCCTTCAATTCCGAGAAGAAACAAGGTCAATTGGCACTACGCCAGAGATGATCCAATGTTTACCACTATCAATGTTATATCTAGGAATGAAGTCACTCAGTTGTACATTTAAAAAAAACCAAAAAAAACTTTTTAAAATTTAATAAACAACATTAAAATAATTATTTTAAATAAACATAAACTCTCAGTTTTAAAAAAAAATTAAAAATGAACAAATTCGTATTATTAAAGGTAAATATTTAAATATTAGGGGGTTTTATAAGGGGCTATCTTGCCAGTGGATTAACCATCAGAGGACATCCGAAACTCAGAATCCTCACAAAGAGTATTACGCTATCGGCTTCAGGAACAATTCCTCCTAAGACAAAAGAGGAAGCAAGGAAGAAAGCTAATTACAGATGCAATCCCTAACGGAAGCCTTCATCTGCCCCAAGAACAGAAGACAGGAACAGGCAACAAAAGACCTTCCAGAGCTGGAGAATATATCTGAGGCAGACTTGACGAACGGCTGAACATCTTAAAATAGTCATCAAAGAGCCGTCAAGAAATCCAGCTCTTATGCTAGTGGTTCTGGAGCAGATGAAGGAACTGGTGTTACACCAGGGGTTCCCGATGCTCCTGATTATGATTCAGATGATGATATATCTTGGAAGTCAAGCGACGATGATCAAGATGATGAGCAAGATCAAGAAGATGATGATGCTCGTGACGATGATAAGAAAGCTGAAGATGATGATGATGAAGAAATGACTGAATCAGATAATGATGGTGATGATTTTGTACATCCTAAGCTCACGACTCATGAGGATGAAATAATACATGAACAGGATACTGATGAAGATGATTCTAGTATTTCATCATCAGATGAGGATGATAGTGACAATGACGTTGAAGGAGCGAAGGTTGCAGGCTGTGAGTCAGGTGAAGATGCTACAGATGCAAAGGATCAAGGAAATGAGGCAGTCAAAGATTCCAATACCGATCTTGATGGAAGAGATAAAGTACTGACAGATGTTGAAGACACTCATGTGACCCTAACTCCGGTTAATCCTGATGGTCAACAACAGAGCTCGTCTGTATCCTCTGGATTCGTATCCAACATGCTGAACCCAAATCAAGATACTGGTGTTGATGATATTTTTCGACAACATACTGAAGCCACTTCTCTCATTTGATACCTAATGTAACAGTCATCGTGGTGCCATCTTCACTCGCCTCTAAACCGCATCCTCATCGTCTTCAACCACAACAACTACAATTATGTCACCTGGCAACTATAAAGTTGTCATTACTACAAAATCTTCCCTCTTTGCCTCGTTGTTTGGCTTTGATAATAGACTGAAGCACTAGAAGACAACTTTTCCGATTTCAGGCAACCAATAATATGCTGAAGCGCGCTCTTATTCTTGACTGTGATCAAAGATCTGGCGCATAAAATGCAGGGAAGCAGTGGCCGTTGAGGTCCAATTGAAGTATGACAGAATACAAGAAGGAGTCTACTACCTGCAATTCAACAATTCCTTGAGACAAATTGATGACGGAATGAGAATAATTCATCAAGGAACAAGTCAAAAAGGAAGTCTCCAAGATTATTCCAAAAGTCGAAAAGTTCGTAACCGATCAACTCGAGTCTGAGGTCCTGGTGCGATCATCAAAAGAAGCCAACACATCTCATGCTGTAGCTGCAAATCTGTCAGAATTAGAGCTTAAAAAGATCTTAATTGACAAGATGAAAGCTAACAACTCTATAAACAGGACTGACATACAGAGACAGCTCTACAAGGCTTTAGTTGAGGCGTATGAGGCTGACAAGATCTTGTTAGATACATATGGCGATACAGTCACAATTAAAAGACCTAGAGATGGGGCAGATGATGATGAAGAACCCTCCGCTGGAACAGACCGGGGGTCCAAACGAAGAAGGTCAGGAAAGGAACCCGCTTCTACCAGTGCTCCAAGTGACACGACGACAAAGACTGCAGGACAGACTACCAGTACAGGAACTAGGACTCACACGAAATCTGCTAGCCAATCCGCTCCCGTAGGGGATGCTATGCACTCTACTGATGTCTCTGAAAGACCTGCAGACCAGGAGTTCGAAACAGGTGTCCAAGATGAACAAGCCGAAGAAGAGGTTCAACATCCTTCAGACTGGTTTCAAAAACCTACGAGACTACCTTCTCCTGATCATGCTTGGAATACATCTGTTCCTGCAGTTCATGAATCCGTCCAACCTTGGCTTAGCAATCTGGCGCAACAGGACCCTCGAGAGTCGTTTGATGAACTAACCGATTCTACATTTGACTTCTCCGCTTTTGTGCTAAACCGGCTAAATGTTCAAACTCTAACACCTGAACTGCTAGCTGGTCCAACATTTGAGCTGATGAAAGGCACTTGCAAGAGTTTGACTGAATTGGAATATTTTTGTGAGGAAGTCTACAAAGCCACAACCGAGAAATTAGACTGGATCAACCCTGAAGGTCGCCAATATCCGCATGATCTGCGACAGCCACTCCCGTTAGTTCCAAATTCTCAGGGTCGTCGTGTTATACCATTTCATCACTTCATCAACAACGACCTGGAATATCTACGTGGTGGTGTGTCAAGCCGAAAGTACTCTACTTCGGTAACGAAGACTCAGGCTGCAGATTACGGACATATCAAATGGATAGAAGACTTAGTGCCTAACTCGATGTGGAGTCAAACGATCGTCAAATACGACAAATTCGCCCTCTGGGGAGTCTCGCATTGGGGTAAGAAGCGACGACAGTTCTATGCATTTGCAGCTTTAAGGGAATCAGCTCGGGACGTCTATTCAAAAAGACGGATCATTGCTGTCACAAAGGTTGAAATTGTCGAATGGCATGATTATAAGCATCTTGACTGGATTACAGTACGAAGGGATGATGATGCTCTCTACAAGTTCAAAGAAGGCGACTTTCACAGACTAAGGATTCAAGACATTGAAGATATGCTGCTTCTTCTTTGTCACGAAAAGTGACAAATCTCAGCGTTGAAGAACGTATTGCATTTAATGTCTCCTTACGAATGTTTACACGAAGTGTTGTCATCCAGCGACGCGTGGAAGATCTTCAACTGGGTGTTGAAAGTTATCAGAAGAAACTTAACCTCACCAAGCCCGATACGTACAGATCAAATCTAAGAAGACAAGATGCTTATACTCCATACTCCGATCCAAGAGGATTCATCTACGAGAATAAAGACAAGAAGAACCGATTGATGCGAATTGACGAACTACACAAGTTCAGCGATGGCACTCTAGATGACGTTCGGACTGCTCTAAATGATCGCCTCAAAGGAATAAGAATGGAGTACTTGCCACAGACTTTTTGGAGCCAACGCGACAAAGCAAACGCAGGAGCTATGATCCAAGCAATTGACAAGAGGCTAAAGACAAGGAGGATAATGAGGAGTTTGGAGAGATTTGTCGGTGGACGACCATACGGGGGTGACCTACGGCTTCTACAAAGGACCATATGATTTATCATATGTTGTTCTCATCTTACAAAGGTCAATCCTCGTAAATACACTTATCTTGTGAATATGTACATTATTGTGTAGACTTATTGGTGAATTATAAGATGTGCTCGAGTACAAATTTTTCAAGAATTTCTTAGTAAATTCAAAATTTTAAAAATAATTGTACTCGGCATCATCTTATAAACCCTCAAACGTTGAGGGGGAGCAATAACATGTTCCACTCTGTTATAATATCGCATTTTGTCCCCAAACGGTTAATCAATTGATAATTCCAATTATCAAGGGATTAACATTTTGGGGTGGGAATAAGGGAGAAAATGGTGATTACCTGGACTTTAAAGTTATATTGACCTATGTGATCAAAATAAAAAGGACTCAAAGCACTCCATACCTAGCTATGTACCTACGTTACGGTGCCACATGTTACGGGGGGTGCCTTTTAGTGTTAATGAAAAAACTCTCAAAGTGTAAATCTTTTGATATTTATATCAAAACACTTGATTGAATTTCAATGTTTTTGGAAGGATTGTGATGAATACCCAAAGACTGACATGTTCTTAAATTTATGAAGTTATAAGGCGGTTAGGCTTAGGTTTTCAGATCCCATTGATCCCAGCCAGAACGGAGGGATCTACCCAGGGATATCCACTAGATAGTGTAGAAGTCCTTAGGTATGATTAAAAAGGAGAAAAAGTGAGAACAGGGAATAATGCCGACTGAGATGGAGCTAATACTAGAACAAACCCAACAAGGTGTTAGTTATGAAGTCTCGGTATGCATTGAAGGGGTTGAAGAATGAAAAAGAAATGTAAGGATAAAGGGTGAAAACAAAGAAGCCCTCCATACACTTAGGCAGAAACCGGGTCAATACATATGCTGTCAGAAACACTCAGGTGTTGTCTGACATTGAAGACAGTCATGGACCCAGTGACGCTATGCACAACCCCCTCCCAGCTACTCAAAGTCAGAAAGACTTTGTTTCAAAACTCACGGAGATACACTCATTTCTATTGACTTCCTCACTCCGAGTTAGTTGATATTGAAAAGGTGGCACTCAGCTCCAGCCTCCGATCACTAAAATCAAAGTGCACTATTGAGTCTAGAGCCAAAAGAGATCATCCATAAATCTCATTAGGACACTTGTCAAATTATCCTTGCTAATTCACACAATGTGAATTACAAGACATGTTTAAGAGTCCTTCGCATAATCCTTGTGATTTTGCCAGAACATCAGAGTGAATTCATTCACAATGAAGATGGAAATCCTGCTTGAGTCAACATCAAACAAGCTCATGGTAGGTAACTTGTGCGATTCTTTATGAATCAAACTTGTGACAACTGGAAAGAAACGATGGTGCGATTCTATAAGAATCAAACTTGTTCCAGGAAATGGATCAACGGTTGTTAATGAATTTTTGAAATGATAAACACTCTCGGTGTGTCGCAAAAACAATTTTGTAAGTGATACACCGATTGATTTTCAAATCAATTTTCTATATCAATCGGTGAGAAAGTAACTCACTGGTTCACTCTTATCGTGCTGTCTGCTTTGAGACGTTCCGATAATGGAGATCATCTGAGTACGATGTATCTCAATACTTATGTGTTAGAAAGATTCAATATACAGCTGGGAAATACCTGTTCAAGAAGATTCTTCTCAAATTGAATCTATCTGATCACAGGTCAATTCCTAACGGTTTCGAAGGTTGCTCCGACCATAAAATAGGCAAATGACAAAGCCATATTCGTCACTCTGCTTTTCTTGGCTAACTGTTTTATGCAGGCTATGTAAAATGGTGATGGAGGTTCCTATTCCAGCTGGCTCACAAGATCCATAACCACATGCTCATACCCGACCGACAAACATAAAGTCATCATGAAAGCTCAAGTACATGTTTCAAGACTTCCGCTACTCTGATACCACACATCTTTCTAGAAGTGTCAAAGTGTTAAAGTTAAAGAATTTCAAGAAAGATGCAACATTAAAGCTTTTCAAGAATGGTATGAGCATGTCGTCAGAAGTCGCAAGTCCACAAGGTGGCAAGTTACCTTTTGGCGTAGAGATATGCTTGGTTGATGATTTCAAGATGTCAAGTCACTATGTTAAATTACAAGTTCAAGGAAACAAGCTCATTCAAGAAGTCGATGATCACTACAACTTATTCACAAGAGAGAAAGGTCAAGAGTTCGAGCTAAAGACAAGGGATAAAAGCATAGTATGTAGGTTAAAGTTTTGTAAATTGGAGTGACCTCCCTTAGGGGGAGATTGTTGGAAACACGAAAAGTGTCGGTCACTTCCAAAGTTGTAATAGTCTTAGTTCGTAGTTAAGTATAAGGATTAGATTAGTAATCTAGTCCGGCCCAAGGTCCATGGGTGGCCCAACTCCAGCCCATGGGCCGGCCATGGTAGTATTTATACACCCTCTCCTAGTCTTGGAGAGGGTTGGTTGTTCCATTTGTTTACACACATTCCATAATACATTCATCCATTCCATCCAAGTTTCTCTAACAATCCAACCCACATCTCACTTATTGTTCTTGGTTGATTCATTAGATTACTAGTATTCTTCAGACTTCCTCAACAAACTTGATGATAACATTAAGAAAATAATCAAGGATCAAGTCAAGGAACAAGTTAAAGCTCAAGTCTCCAAGATTTTGCCAAAAATTGAGAAGACAGTAAACGAACAACTCGAAGCTGAGGTTATGACTCGTTCATCCACTGAATCCAAGGCATCTCTTGCTATAGCTGCCAACCTATCTGAATTAGAGCTAAAGAAGATTCTCATAGACAAGATGTAGAGCAATAAGTCAATCCACAGATCTGATGAATAAAAGAATCTCTACAAAGCACTGGTTGACGCTTACGAAAGTGACAAGCTCATACTTGACACTTATGTAGATACTGTTTCGTTTAAAAGACGTAGAGATGATGAGGATAAAGACGAAGAACCCTCCGCTAGATCAAACCGGGGGTCCAAAAGAAGAAGAGCTGGAAAAGAACCAGAATCTACCAGTGCACTAAAGGAAAAGACCTCCAAGATAACTGGCAAGTCAACAGAAGGGTGCAAATCACATCACAAGTCTGCTGGCGAATCTGCTCAAGCAGAGGAGCCAATGCACACTGCCAAAGATTTGGAAGAACCCGCACATCAAGATTTTGAAACATGAGTTACTGAATACCAACCCAATGAAGAAACCCCTCAGTTCCCTGATTGAACAGCTCATGGAACTGTTCAACCTTGGCTAAGCTCTTTGGCCCAGAAGGAAGACCCGCGAGAATCGTTTAATGAGCTGATAGACACTCATCTTGACTTCTCAGCATTCGTGATGAACAGGCTTAAGGTTGATACTTTAACTCCAGAACTATTAACCGGTTCAATATTTAAGCCCATGAAAGGATCATGCAAAAGTCTGGTTGAGCTCGAATACCTCTTTGAAAAAGTCTATAAGGTAACCACCGATCAATTAGACTGGAACAACCCTGAAGGTCAGCAATATCCACATGATCTACGAAAGCCACTACCATTGATACCTAATTCTCGAGGTCGTCGTGTCATACCTTTTGATCACTTCATCAACAACGACCTAGAGTATCTAAGCGGTGTTGTCTCAAGCCGAAAATATGCAACTTCGGTGACGAAGACCAAGACTGCAGATTACGGGCACATCAAATGGATTGAAGATTTGGTCCCTAATAGAATGTGGAGTCAAGTGCCGGTTAGCTATGACAAACACGCACTCTGGGGAATCTCACATTAGGGGCAAAAATGACAACAATTCTATGGATTTGCTGCTAACAGGGAATCTGATCAAGATGTCTACTCCTAACGCAGAATCATTGCTGTCACAAAGCTTGAAATAGTCGACTGGCATAACTACAAGCATCTTGATTAGATCACTGTTCGTAGGGATGATGACAAGCTGTACAAATTCAAGGAAGGCGATTTTAACAGGCTTCACATTCAAGACGTCGAAGACATGCTGCTTCTTCTTGTTCAAGGCAAGTTGACAAATCTCACCGTTGAAGAACGCCTAACTTTTAATGTCTCCTTAAGAATGTTCACAAGAAGCGTTGTCATCCAAAGGCGTGTGGAAGATCTTCAATTAGGTGTCAAAAGTTACCAAAAGAAGCTCAACCTTACTAAGCCAGATACGTAAAGACCAGATCTTAAAAGAAGGGAAGCTTACACAGCATACTCCAATCCCAGAGGTTTCATTTACCAGAACCAAGACAAAAAGAACATATTGATGCGTATTGATGAACTACACAAGTTCAGTGATGGTACACTCAATGATGTTCGGACTGCTCTTAATGATCGTCTAAAGGGAATTCAGATGAAGTATCTGCCACAGACTATCTGGAGACAAAGTGATAGAGATAAAGCAGGAGCTATGATCCAGGCAATTGATAAACAGCTAAAGACCAGGAGGATTATGCAGAGCTTAGAGAAATTTGTTGGTGGGAGACCGTACGAGGGAGACTTTCGACTGCTACAAAGGACCATATGATTTATCATATGATGTCCTCATCATAACAGGTCAAACCTTGTACGTAATAAATAACTTGTGAAATTTGTATATATGTAGTGTAGACATTATGGTGATATTAAGGTGTGCTCGAGTACAAAATTTTCAAGAATTTCTTAGTAAATTCAAAAAAATTTAAATTATTTTACTCAACACTATCTTATATACCCTCACAAATTGAGGGGGGCATTAAAATGTTCCTAATAGTGATTATGTAACATTTTGTCCCTGAACGTTTAATCAATTGATATCCAAAATATCAACGGATTAACATTTTGGATAAGGGGAGAAAATGTGATTAAACTGAATCTAATTTGTATTGAAATGTGATCAGATAAAATGGACTCAATGCACTCCACACTTAGCATGTACTACGATTACGATGCACATGTTAAGGGGGAGCTTTTAGTGATGATGAAAAACTCTCAAAGTGTAAATCTTTTGATATTTATATCAAACACTTTGATTGAACTTTTCAATGATTTTGGTTTTGATTGTGATGGAATACCCAAAAGACCGACCATGTACTTAAATTTATGGAGTTATAAGGTGGTTAGGCATAGGTATTCAAATCCCATGATCCAGCCAGAACCGGAGGGATCTACCCAGGGATATCCACTAGTTAGTGTAGAAGTCCTTAGGTATGATACAAAAGGAGAAAAAATGAGAATCAGGAATAATGCCAACTGAGATGGAGCTAACACTGGAATAAACCCAATAAGGTGTTAGTTATGAAGTCTCGGTAAGCATTGAAGGGGTTAAAGAATGAAAAATAAATGTAAGGATAAAGGGTAAAAAGAAAGAAGCCCTCCATACACTTAGGCAGAAACCGGGTCAATACATAATCTGTCAGAAACACTAAGTTGTTGTCTAACATTGAAGACAGTCATGGACTTAGTGATGCTAAGCACAACCCTCCCTAGCTACTCAAGGTCTCTCAATAGACTATTGTTTCATTTCTCACGGAGATTACATGCATTTTTATCGACTTTCTCACTCCGAGTTAGTTGATATTGAAAAGGTGGCAGTTTGCTCCACCTTGATAACTAAAAACCAAAGTGCACTAATAGAGTCTAAAGCCATAAAGAATCATCTATAAATCTCATTAGGACACTTGGTCAAATTATGCTTGCTTATCACAAAATGTGAATAAACAAGATATACAATAAGGACCTAAACGCATTATCCTTGAGATTTTTGCCAAAATCATTCGAGTGATAAAATTCACACAATGAAGACTGAAATCCTAGCTTGAGCCAACATCAACAAGCACATGGGTAGTAACTTTGTACGATTCTAATATGAATCAAACTGAGACCACTAGAAAGAAACGATGTTCGATCTATAGAATCAAACATGTTTAAGAAATGGATCAAACGGTTTGCTAATTAATTTTTGAAATGAATTAACACACTCGATGTGTCCACAAAAACACTTTAGCAGTGATACAACGAATTGATATTACAAATTAGATTTTTCTATTCAATCGTTGGAGACTATTGCCTTTCTGTTTAGCACTCATACGTGTTGTCTGCTTGAAAGCTCCGGTAATAAGAACCGACTGGCAGCTGCTGCAAACCCTGTCAAGGAGATTCTTTAGAATTCTACCTGATTACAGGCAGTATTTATACTGATCAACGGGGAACCGTGGTTATTACAACTGTTTTCGATGAGGTGACAAAGACACTCTCGTCCATATCTGTTGATTATCACTAACCTAAACTTGTAGGTACTCTCGATGATTGGCGTAACTGATTCTCGACGAGTATGCTTCATACCACAGTCCTGCTCATACCCACCATAAATATAAAGACCAATTTATGAAAGCTTAAGTACATGTTTCAAGACTTTCGCTACTCTGATATCGTACGTCTTTCTTGAAGTGACAAAGTATTAAAGTCAAAGAATTTCAAAGAAGTTTCCGTCACTCTAATACCGAACGTCTATCTCGAAGTGACGAAGTGTTAAAGTTAAAGAATTTCAAGAAAGATGCAACATCAAAGTTTTTTGAGTCAACAAATCAGAAAGTTGAAGCTAAGTTCGGACCTGAAGTCACAAGATGCACAAGGTGGCAAACATATACAAGATTCAAAACGAATTATGCTTGGTTATGATTTCAAGGTGTTCAAAGATCAATTCCAGACAAGCTAAGGAACAGAGCAACGGCTTAAAGTTCTATGATCACAACATCAAACCCACAAGATTAATGAATGAAGTTAAACGAGCTCAAGACTAAAGATACAGCATAGTAAGCTAAGTTTTACGTTTTTTGTAAAATGGACACCTCCCTTAAGGGGAGATTGTTAGGAATACGAAATTCCTAAGAAAGTGTCGGTCGCTTCCATAGATAACTGTCGTTAGCTCGTTAAGTAATTTTTGGAAACTTACATAGTTAGTTAGCTAAAGGCCCATGGATAAACCCATGCAAGCCCAATCCCACCATCTATTATAAGTATATAAACACCTCTCCATGCCTTGGAGAGGTGGTTGGTTGTTCATTTTACACACATAATATAAAGTTCTCTTATGTTTACTTTCTCTATCTAAGTGTTCATCCAACCCACTCTCTCTCTACCCTCACATCTTGTATGTTATTTGATTAGTCTTCAGGAAGAGTTAAGAGTTACCTCATTTGACGATTGAGCCACGAGACAAGTTTCGTCGTTAGTTTTGTCTTTGGCGTCATTTTCGCTATCGCTCCAAGAACCTCCAATGAAGGTCTTTTGATCTTTATTGCGAGATGGTTTTGGACAATCGCCAATGAGATGATTTGGATCACCGCATCTAAAACATTCTCGGTCACTCTTTCCTTTCTTCTCGTCCCTTTGTCGGAATGACTTCTTTTCTTCTCTTGGTTGCCTAACAAATTTACCCTTTCTTCTAAAGAACTTTTTAAAGTTCCTTACGGCCATAGCATATTCTTTGTCATCCAACCTAAGAATGTGACATTTTATGAAAGGAAAGTGACATTACAGAAAGCATTATCCGAAAATGAGAAGAAAGTAGCTGAATTCATATGGCGTGCCTGTAATGATGGAAGGTATATTTAATTTCAAATAATTAACATATCAAACTTTGTTTGATATACAAATTTCATGGTTCATCTCATGTACTGTTGATATCTCTTTATTCCATCATCAATAAACTTCTAATGCAACAAAAACTTATGTTCATCTCAATGTACAGTGATATTGTTTTCAAAAGTAAAGACTTGCAATTGCGGTTGGGAATTTTCAAAAGTCTTTTTCTGAATGTTGAAGTTGCTGCAGGTATACTCGACATGTGGAGCCTTGTACTAAACCATGAAGAGAAATACAGGGAGAAGAATTCAGGTGGTGGTAATATATACATTATTGTTAACTGTATGTTTTTTATAATTTTAATGCAGTTAACATTAAGTTATAATGCAGTAAGAAATAGTACATGTTAAAACCCAAATAACTGTAATGCAATTAAACCTATACTTGTAATGCAGTAAGTTCATTACATCTAAACCCAATGTTATTATGTTGCTTGATATATTATGATGACGTGGAGTATAATCTATGTGCACTATCATTATACTCCATTAATTATTATTTAAATGCGGGAGTATACTATGATGCAGTAGCATTATACTCTATGATGCACTAGGTAAAAACACTTTAATACTGTACAAATTTTTACAATGTTTCAGGACATATAAACAATGGTATTTGCATTTTAGCAGTTTACATCTAAAAACAATTTTATTGTTTTTAAAACAGAGTGAACATTTGATTGAAAGTGGAGCAGATTTAATTAGGAGAAGAAGCATTTTTGAATCAAATATAACCGCTGTTTTGTCACAGTCACCGTACGAAAGTTTTCATGATGTTGATTTGGTAAGTAAAATACACATATTATTATGAATTTGAGTAATATTTATATGCTTTTTTTTTGCTTAATTGAATGATTCAATTATGTGCTTAAAATCTCTACAGGTTTTCTTCCCTATGATAACAACAAAAAGATCACATCATTTCTATCTCATATGCTTTAATATGAAGACTGCTGAAATCGACATCATTGACAATCTTGATAATGATGTTGACAATATAAGTGTAAGATATGGTGAATTGCCAATTTATCTGGTAAGTATTTTTTAAAATATATTTAATGGTTAATTTTAATGTTGCAGTTGATTTTCTTTTTTCAACATATAATTTTTTTTCTAAAATAACCCATTTGTATTTTATTAACTTTTTAACACATAAATATTTCTTAATCTTTGACAAATTTAGTTCACTAATTTTCTTCAACATTTTAATTGTAATGCAAACTATATATACCATGCGTTATTAGTCAAAAATATTTTGCTGCAGTGGATATAAGTATGTTGCAGTAGAATTAAACTCCACTACAATACGAGTTAAAATCAATTAGATGCAGTGGAGTATAAATACGATTTAGTAGCATTTTATCCTATGATTAAAAGATGGTGGTTATTGTGATTAGCTTTTTAAACTCATTAATTAAACTTTTAAAAACAACATTGATTTATAACTAATGCATGTCTTATCATTTTTCATAGATTCACCCATTTCTTGACTACCTGGGAAGAATCAATCATCCAAAATTTCCTTAATTTCAAATGAACAGACAAAAACATACTAAAGATGCATTGGAGATCAATATACAATTGTATTGATTGTGGTATTGATTCGTCAATAATATATATATAATATATAAGCCAACACTCAACCAAACACCTTTAGCCAAGGATTGGTTAAGAGTTCACACAATAAAATATATATGTTTCCGGAAGTTTGATTTTCCACGGGTCTTTTTTTCCAACGAGGCTTGAATGGAAAATCGAATGACGAATTGATAAACGATGTTTGAATATGACAAGGATATGATTGGTTTTCTATTTCTACAAGTTAAATATGCAAAAATGATTAAATAAAAACCTAAAACGAAAGCTAAATAACTTAAATCCTAAAACGGGCACGAAAAACGAGGGCTAAAAACCTAAATTTTGCAAATTAAACCCTATAATTAAATTTAAAAGCTTAAAAATAGATTCTAAATGACAAATAACGAAGTGTGTGTGTGTAAACTAGACTAAAAACGGAGGTCGTTTGACCCAAAAACGAGTCAAAACAAAAACGGGAACGAATCCCGTTCTTTAAAAAGTAAATTTTTGAAAAATTAATCCTACAGAAACTTCTATATTTTTCCTACAAAATATATGAAAAAAGAAAATTTAAAAAAAAAAGTTTATATTTTTCTGATTTTTCTTTTATTTTTTATGAATTTTTAAAGTTTAAAAAGAAAATAAATTATAAAAAATACTAAATGATTATGAAAAATTCTGAAAAATTCACACAAAATCGCTTAAGGGGTAAGGGTCCTAAGAAAAATAAGCCGGGGAAACCAGCTTATCAAATAAGCTGTTGAATAAGCCCAAACAGCTTATATGCTATAGGGGCAAAACACCCTTAAATACCATGCTGCCCTAAGGTTAACAGAAAACGGACCAAGGGCGCTAGCGGTGTGTGTGTTGTGTTTATAAAGGGTGAGAGTGGTAGAGGTCGGGGGTTCGAGTCTTGCTCACCCCTGACTTCCCACTTTCCCCTTTTTTTTTTGAAATCCTTTTTTACAAACTTGTTAAGCTCTTATAAATGAACATTTTTCTCAACTGGCACTTTTTGAGAAAGCTTATAAATAAGCCAGAAAATTGGCTTAAAGTTGCTGTTTTGGGCTTTATTTTTCTAAAAGCTTATCAGTTTTAAGTTAATAAACTCAAATGAGCTTCACTAAGCTAGACAAGCTCAAAATGGCTTAAGGCCAATCTAATAAGCACAAATGATCAGCTTAAAATCTAAAACAAGTAAAAAAATGGAATAAGCCAAAGGGCTTATAACTGTTTTGCAAACAGTTGGGACAGCTTTTGGGGCTCAAGTTTAAACCCTTTAAGCTATTTTTGAGGACAAGTGGGGCCCACAGCCTTGGTGAGTTGTCAATAAGCTTCAATAAGCCCCACTTACTTTTTGCTTTGAAACCCAAATAAGCCCTCAAATAAGCACCTAAAACTGACAGAGCTTAAAAAGGCTAAAGACAAGAATGGCTTATTTTCCTTGGCTTTTAAGAACAAATAAGCAAAGGCAAATCACAAATAAGCAAATATAAGTCCTACCTTACACCTAATGAGCTACAAAACAGATATAAGCAAATATAAAACAACCATAAGCCAGGGACGCCATAATAAGCTATAAGCCAAATGGGTTTGGGAGCAGCCACAAACAGGGCAATTGGGGGACCTTTTAGGGATATTTTTTAAGCCCTAAGAGTGGGACCCAAGGGCTGAGTTTATAGGGGCTTAAAGTACACCCTATAAGCTTTCTAAAAATGCTTTTTGAAAAGAAAATGGTAAGCTTATGACAGCTTAAAGAAGCTGTCAAAAATGAGCTTTAGCACCAGGGCACTTTTGGTAGGAGAAAGGGGACAAAAAGATTGCTTAAAATAAGCCACCAAATAAACTTGAATAAAAAATAAGCTGAAACAGGTAGACACAAGCTCCTAATGAGCTTGTGCACCAATTTTCAAAAGCTAAAAACTAATCTAAGTAGCTGAAAAATGGATTAGAAAAAGGTGACAGTTTAACTATGAAAATTTTAACAAGAAATACTTGACAGATTTTTGCTTGGACAATTGGAAAACTAGGGATTTAGTACTTGATTTAAACCTATAATTATCACACAAATACAAGTCTAAAAACAAGATTTGAAAGACTTACCCCAATAGCCTTGTAAACTGTTTTTGATAACAGTTTTAAAGGAGCTTTTTAGGAAAACCTTAAAAAATACTTGTTATCTTTAAAACTTTTTCAAAAACTGATTAGAAATGCTTAAAAAAGCTAGCAAAGTTGGCCAAAGTGACCCAAAGTTTTTTTTTAACTGGATGACCCATTTTAGGTCCTTAACCCAAACATCCCCTTTAGTTCTAAATAAGGCTTTTTATGGGATGTTTTACAAATGTTTATGCTATGACTCATTTAGATAAACTTATTAGGACATTCATTATAAGTTGAAAAAAGCTAAAGGCATCAACAAATAAGCACTTAAATATGCTAAAAAAGAATTGACAGTTTGTAATTATGACAGATTTTAAGAAAAATTGTTAAAATGAGATGTTAAATACAAGATCTATATTTTAAGCACTAAAACAAACATAATAGCCATAAATAAGCATATTGGAACAGGAGATAAGACATATAATGGATTAAAATAGAAAATTCAACGAAAATGAGCGAAAATGAGGAAAAGTGACTTACAAAGCCCTCTTGCTCTAAAACAAGGGATTAATACAGATATTCAAAAGCTTTGTCTACAAGCTCCAGTTATCCAAGATTTAGCTGGTGGTGTCCATAAGCCTTCCATAATGGTTTTTTCCAAAAAGTAAGCTTGTGGTAATTGGGAGTGGATTTTTGAGATTTTGTCATTACTAGTTAAACTTTTGGGGATTTTACTGATTAAAGGTTATCACAAAAGTCCATATAAGAGCTTTTTAACAATTATTATCTTAAGTTAGAGATTTAGATTTAAAATTCGAACTTGGAATTTTAACTTAAAAAACCTCAAACTTTGATTAAATTGGAAAAGAGTATCAATTCTGAATTAAAGCTACAATAGTTAAACATAAGTTAAAATAAGCTGAATAAGGACTTAATGTATAGTAAAACTAAGTTATATCTCCTTCGGCTTACAAAGCCCTTTTATTTATACTACAATCTTCATTCTTGGCTTCCCAAAGTGTGCTAGTTGTGTGAGATGGTTCAAACCCTTCATCTCAGCCCTTAATATTAGTGTGCTTTCTTTGAATTTAATTCTGGCCCTTTGCGATTCGTGTAAAGCACTTTAAATTGATGGTGATTGCCATCATGATGTATCTTGTGGACCTGGGATAGATAGTGGGGGTGAGGGTGAGGGATTATCCAAGGGTTTTGTTAAGTTGCAGGGTAAAGGGAGGTGGGAATACCCGTGAGTGGTTTGGGGGGAAAAATGGGCGGGAAAACCTGTTATAAACAGGTTTGGGGTGACAGAGTAAAGGTTTGGGTGTTTGGCAACTTAGGTCCCCCAAGTTGTATCTTTCTTTTGCAGGAATCGTCCTTGTGGGATGTTAACATTTTAGGGACTTGGCAAGTTTAGTCCCCAAACGTGTTAAGAGTAATTGCATGCATAGTCCTTATGGCAATATGAGTTGGGGGTTTGCAGGAATACCCCTCAACTCATATAAGTAAATTGCACAGTCAGTCCTTGTGTGTTATAACTTTAAGGGGTTGGCAGAATTGCCCCCTTAAGTTATAAATACCCCTTTTCACTTAAAGTCTTTGAAATCCAACTTTAAGACTTGGCAATTTCAGTCCCTCAAGTTGTCTTTTTGACTTTGCTTTGACTTTGACTTTGTCGGGGTTGACTTCCATTCCGTGCTCAGTTTTATCGTTTTTGGCTTTGTTTTTCGTCCTTTTTTGTGATATCCGTTCCTGCACAATACAAATGCAAAACAAACATATATTTGGCAATTTCTGTCTGTTTTTTGGTCATTTATGGTCCGGGTTTTATGGAAAAGGTATGTGTAATTAAGCTCATACAAAATCCCCCATACTAAGGATTGCCGTGTCTCCGCAATGTTATGAAGTAAACATTTACGAAAACTAAGAATCTCAATCCCCCTCGACTAATAATCTCGAAAAGTAGCTAAATGTTTGTCAAGGAGAATTAAAGAATCAATAGCTTTGACAAGTCCCGTTTTTACCATTTTTACATGTACACTATCTATCCCTAATATTTTTGGATTTTTCTTTTTCTTTTCTTACTACCATGTTTGACTTCCTTTATTTTATCAACACTGGGATCATAGAATGAGAAGCGCCCATAGAATAATCTCATGGATGTCCTGACGGATAATTTAATCGTTCCCCATTTTTTATTCACACGAGTCTAAAAATGAAATCACGTAAGTTACATGGAAAAGTTGTAACACTATTATAAACTATGACTTGTCAACTTTTCGCTCCAACCAATTATTCAATTAGAGTGATTGTGCTTAATTTTTTAAGTTAAATTTAGATCGACATTTAGAGAGTAGTATAGTTGATGTGTTATAAACGATATTATGAAGAAATACTGAGGAAAAGACTTAGATAACCCACCAACAGCATTTTCTCGATAGATCCAGCCGAGTTCGGCTTAGTTATCGTGGTGAGACCCCACAGGAGAATGTCGCAATGTAATAGCGGGATACTCCACATTTTAGGCGAATTTCTCTAGATTTATCGGTTAAATAAACATACAATACTCAAAGCCGCAAACATCAATAAATTTATTGTTTTCATTAGTGAGGACTATTCCATGTAGCCACCTTCTTCTCGGAACGTCAGCCTTATCAGCTAAGTGCCCAAGTTTTTGAACAACCCCGGAGATTACTGATCGAATAATCTACCGACGGAAACCAAACAACTTTTGAGTCTTAAAGCAAGTTATTTTAGTTCAAAATTATACTTGTGTTTAGATAAAGAAATCTTAACCATTAAATTTCCATTTATTGTATGTACTATACTACGTATCATTTACTTGGATTACAACATCTGGCCACGCCTCGACAAGATGTTAGTGACTTAGTTGTGGAGGCTTTTATTGATTAACCTACTGATTTATTTATCTCACTATGGAGCCTTGTTTTGAAGGACTGAAATCGGTTGTGAGCCGGCAAGATGCTGTAAACCTTTATAGCCCACAGTTTATACTATATATTTATATAATATATATATTTATATTTATATTATATATATATATATTTATATAATTTTATATAATATATTTATATATATTTATTATATATAATATATTATATATATTATGGGTGAAAACGTATTTTACGTAATAGAGAAAAATTTTGTTTTAGAAACTAGAGTATAATGCTGGAAATATGTTGAATATTTTCGTTTCCGAAAGAGCTTCTTTTTAGAAAATGTCGGTTTAAAGTTAAAGAAAAAATTGATCACGTTTATTAGTCATGGTTAAAAGAGCTTCGGGGAGAAAAAGCGACAAGTTACACTTATAAACTTTTAAGATTTCCAAATAATCCTTGTTTAGCATCCTACTTGTAAATAACACTATCTTTTTCGTCTTCGCAAATTAAAATCATATTAAAAGATCCGGCGATGATTTAAGCCTAATAAACTTTCGTTTATTAAATGGTTAAGGGACAAAGCTAGGGCTCAACACGCCCGATCGAGTCAAAATTTATTCTCATTCTACCCATTGGGAAAGTCAAAATTGCGACAAAACACTTATTTTATTTTTGAAATTTTTTAAAATTTTTCATTTTTTTGGTATTTCTTGGAATTTTTGGTGGTAAAACAGATTACGTTGATAACAACGACTTCAGGGCAAAATAAAATAGAAGATTCTCCCCCCCCCTATACTAGAACTAAACATTGTCCTCGATGTTTTAAAAGGGTACCTACGTAAATCTAAGGCCGTTTATTAAGTGTGTCAAAAGATAAAACGTTAGTCGATTAGATTTGGATACTGGATTCCCAAAATGAAGCTGAGGATGTGAAGCTCGAGTGATTGAAGGGTTATAATGCGAGCACGATAGTCTTCACAAATATCGGGAAATCCTGGGACATACAACATAAAGCACACCAAAATATGGACAAACACGGGGTAATGGAAAATGTAGCATCCTCACACAAAAAAAACACTTATCTAACTACAACTATGGCATTCTGATAACATGGGGTAACTCCCACCGAAGCGCTTTTTTTATGGTCGCCACTTGCATTGAACCGTCCCTGAATTTATTGGTACCTTTGGGGAACGTCTGGAGATCCAAGTACTAACTCGGTTGGTATGTCCCCTCCAAAATAGTGCTTCAAACGATGACCAGTTCACTTTGATATGTGGCATGGAGTTTTGGGTAGCTCGGACAGTGCCATATGGAAAAACTTGGGTTACAGGAATGGTCCCTCTACAATCGGGTCTTTAGCACTTGCCAGAAGAAAATCGTTTAATTCTAGTGTTAAATAGGGGGACTTGATCACCGACGTTGTATAACGCGATTTTTGATCTATGGTGTCAGGGGATTATCTTTGTTTTCTCCTTTAAATTAAAGAATTTTGAGCTTGATCACGAAGTTCATTATGTTCGTTGAGTTGTACTTTCCGTGATCACCCGCGGTTTTGATATCAAAGTTTGTCTGCTTAAGGCCTGTAAGCTTTGTGCTCCAAACTCAAAACGGTAGATGAAATTCCTTCTCAATTTTAAATGTTGTTTCAGTAGTACACACGATGGGTGTTTTGTAAAGCTTGTTGGAAGCCCAGAGAGCATCATCTAGTTTATCTGACCAAGGGCACAATTTTCGCCCACGGATCCTTTTAGGATTCTTTTCAAACCACGATGGGATTCCTCAACTTGCCACTTGTTTGTGGATGATACGCGGGGAGAGATGATGTGTGACTCGTATTTATGCATGACTTTTGAAAATTGGTCATTGCAAATAATGGGTTCCCGCGATCACTTATGATTGCCACGAGGGCACCAAATCTGGAGAAGAGAGTTTTTCAGAAATTTGACAAACAAAACTCGGGCATCATTGGTGGGGAGCGCTTTTTCTTTAAATTTTGATAAATAATCAAAGGCCACGAGTATATATTTGTTCCCTCTTGAAGACGGGAACGGCCCCATAAAATCAATGCCCCACATGTCAAAGATTTCGCAAACTTGGATAGAGTTTTGAGGCATCTCATCACATTGCGAAATTTTTCCTTGACGTTGACAAATGTCACATCGGGTGACAAAGTCATGGGCATCCTTGTAGATCGTGGGCCAAAAGAATCCGGAATCGAAGACTTTTCTTGCTGTGTAGTTAGCACCGTGATGTCCACCAGTGGGACCATCGTGCAAGCGTTAAAGAATGTCGAAAGCTTCTTGCCCCGAAACACAACGCCGAATCACTTGATCCGCACAGATCTTGAATAGAAAGGGGTCGTCCCAAAAGTAGTGTTTGACGTCTTTGAAAAACTTTCTTTTCTGCTGAGACGACATCCCTTTGATCACAAAATTCCCCGCATGGTAGTTTGCAAAATCGGCAAACCATGGGGCATTATCATTACCACGAAAAGTAACCATCCCAAGTGTCTCGAGAGGAAATGTTTCCGTAAATCCTTTTTCTCTAGCTCACTTTGATGGGGAATTTTCAAGTCTAGAAATGGTCTGTGGCGAGATTTTCTGCTCCTGTTTTTTACACGATAACGACATCCTAATTCTTGAAGCATCAAAATCCACCGGAGCAATCTGCTTAGCAACCTGCTTAGCAAGCAGTACTTAAGAGCCGAATGATCCAACACTATGCTTTTTGGACAAGACAAGATATGGTCCAAATGATTCTCAAAGCATACACTACGGCAAGTAATTCTTATTTTCCGTTGTATGTGTAATGTGCTTGACCCTCGGCCTCATAGTTTTGCTTGCCATAGTGTATTGGCTGGAAAGTACTTGGTCTTACGTTGCCCGTAGACAGCCCCAACACAAAATCACTTGCAGCACACATGAATTCAAAAGCAAGTCCCAATCAGGAGAAGCTAGAATTGAGCCTGTGTTAACTTCACTTGAGGGTTTCAAATGCATCGATGCATTCCTTCGAAGAAGATAAACGGAGTTTCTTTATTCAAGGATTGGGTCTAGCCGGGCAATTTTGGAAAAAATCCTGAATAAATCGTTGGTAGAATCCGGCGTGACCGAGAAAACTGCGAATACCCTTCACGGTAGTGGGATGAGGCAATTTTGCAATGACATCAACTTTTTGATTTATCAACCTCGATCCCGTAATTTAAAATCTTATGGCCAAACTATTCCTTTTCCTGACCATAAAGTGATTTTTCCCAATTTAGCACAAGATGGGTGTCTTCACACCTTTGAGCAATTTTGTCCTAAATAAAAAACACAGACGGAGAAAGATCACCAAAAACCGAAAATCACCATGAAGACTTCCATGTTTTTTCGTCAATCATAATCGTGAAAGATTCATACCATACACCTTTGGAACGTGCGCCGTGCATTGCATAAACCCAAAATGCATACATGAAGGCAAATGTCCCGTAGGGCAGTGAAGGTAGTCTTTCTCCTTGATCAATTGGTCAATCGGATTTGAAAGTAGCCGGAGAATCCATCCAAAAAGCAATAGTACTCATTTCCGGCTAATCTTTCAAGCATCTGATCCATGAATGGTAAAGGGAAATGGTCTTTACGAGTTGCATCATTGAGTTTTCGGTAGTCGATGCAAACTCGCCATCCCGTAACCAACCTAGTGGGTATTAACTCATTTTCTTCATTTTTTTACCACGGTTATACCTCCCTTCTTAGGGACACAATGAACCGGCTACCCGGACTGTCAAGATGGGGGTAAATTAACCCGGCATCAAGAAGTGTAATATAACTTCTTGCTTAATACCATATTGGATTTTTGGGGTTAACTCTCTCGGATTTGAACTACGGTTGGCATTTTCTTCCATCAAAATCTTATGGGTGCAAAATTGTGGATCTATCCCCTTAATATCAGAAATCTTCCAAGCTAGGCATGTTTGTTTACTTAAGTACCTTAGATCAGGCGGTTTTATCCTCATCTTTCAAGTATTTATAGCGATTATGACGGTATATTGTCATCACCTTCAAAAATGCAATACTCAAGATGGATGGTAAATCTTTTGAGTTCAAGGTCAGGAGATCTTTAACATGAGATTTAACCTTTCAGGCACATTAATTTCACAAACAGGTGACGTGGAGATTTGTCACAATTGAACACACTTAACAAATTCCTCAAGGTAAACAGTATCTCCCTAGTATCAAGATGTCGTCATCACCTGGTGGTATTGAATCATCGTGGTCAAGAAATTCATCGATCTCTTCCTTAGAAAATCACTTCCACCGAAGGGAGTGAAAGATGGAGAGCGAAATCCATCATAAGGTCCGAGCGTAGAAGTGGATGCCCACTTTCAGAAATTCAAGTACTTCATGAACATATTCTTCACACAATGTCAATAAATCGACTAGTTAACGATTCAATGATCTTTGTAGGAGAAAGGAGTGTAGTATCACCAACTTGAAGGTCACGGATTGTCATCGTACCTAAGTCATTTTTCATCCGCGTGAACATCGATGCAAGGCACGTGCCGGTCCTCACGAAAGGTCTTCCTAAGATATAGGGGAACCCGAGGATCGGCAACAATCAACGCCACAAAATCGCGGAAAGAAGAACTTATTGTATTGTTCCAACTTTCACGAAAACATCCCGCTGCCGGTGGGAGTAGAAAATCGTACGGGATCGCAAGTTCAAGTATCATTCGGTTTTGGTCAAAGCTGGAGACTTAGTTCTTTCCAAATGGAGAAGAGGCATTAGTTGATGCTTGCATCGAGATCGGCCAAGGCAAAGCATTTATACATCTCCGAAAATCACACGGTATAAGAAATCTGCCGGGGTCTCCAAGTTTCTCGGGAAACTTTTTTAGGATAACCGCCGAGCAATTCTCGTTTACCGGTGTCTTTGTCAACTTCAATCATCTTATTCCTTTCATAAGGAGCTTTTCCTACAAACATTTGGTGCAAATTTAGGCAGTGTAGGATAGCGTCCGCGAAACTTAGCTCAAAATGTAGATTCAAAAATCTCCATAAATTTTGAAGCTAGAAGATTGTCTTTTTTCTACGAGCTTTTTCTTTGTTGGCCCTTGAAGGATAAGGCAAGGTTGGTTTAGTCTTTGAAGCAACAACGGGCTCACCAATTTGTCATTATTGGACCACTGGAGGTTGGATTATCTTTCGGTGCTGTTTGCACCGTATCCTGTGTCAACGCGGGTTTCATTTTCCGTCTCTATAGAGGAGAAGAAATTAGAGGCCCATTATATGAAACACCGCTTCAGGGTATGATTGCTTTCATCATACCTTTCGGGTTAGCAATGGTGTGCATGGAAGAGAACTCGAAGTAGAAGCGGTAATTACATTTTATGAATTTGGGTGATCAGGTCCGTTATATTGCCATTTGAATTTGCATCTTTTTGCATAACCGCGTCATTAAGTTGACTAGTTAATGAAATCTGGCTAGAAACACCTGTTGCTGTGGAACTGGAAGCTTGGAAAGTCGGGGTTTGATTAATCGGGGTTGGTAAACTTTGTCATTGATTGAAATTATACCCCGATTTGGTTGAAATTGATCCCGCGATTTTGGTTGTTTGATGGTTTTGCATAGAGAGAAACATGAGTCGAATTTGTTTGCGACCATCTAAGTGTCGTAACTGTCATTCCCTTAGGTTTATTAACTGCGAATGCCTTGTAACGTATTCTTGGATATTGTCACGAAAAATGTTCCATGGTGGCTGGACAATTTTGGTAAGAATGACCACCCCCGCAAGTTACACAACTTTGCTCAACCGCTTTTACGGGAGCGGGAGCTGGAGTTTGGTTTTTCTTATCGAGAATCAATGCTCTAACCATATCTTTCAGCTCAGCAACATCGGATGAAACTGCTGGGGTAGAAGAGCTCGTACTCACTTTTGAAACAATGGCCTTGCTTCGTGATTGACGAACTTTGGACTTGCTCTCGATGATTTTTAGGCATTCTCGAGGCATTTATCCAGAATGTTACCACCCATAGCGAGTTCAACAGATCATTCGAGTTTAGGGCATTATAGAATGTATCGAGTTGATGCAATTCCGAAAACCCATGATGCGGGCATCCCCTAAGAAGATCATTGAATCGGTCCCATGCCTCGTAAAACGTTTCATCAAATTTTTGTTGAAATCTCATGATTTCATTTCGAAGATTTGTTGTTTTAGAGGGAGGGAAGAATTTGTTAATGAATTTCGAAACAAGATCATCCCATGTAAGAATCGATCGAGGGGGTTCTTTTTCAAGCCAAATCCGGGCGGCCCCCTCGAGGGAAAATGGGAAAAGCATAAGCTTAACCGACGTACTCGGGACGTTCGGGAACTTCATCGTAGAAGTGATCTTGTTGAAATATCGGATGTGAGCATGTGGGTCTTCTTTATCATGTCCAAAAAATTGCTTGTTTTGAACAAGATTAAGTAGACCATGCTTGATCTCAAAGTTGTTCGCGGTAATTTCGGGAACAACGATCGCATCCTCGTAACCCTCGGTGGGTGCTTCGAGTAATTGCGCCATAGTACGATTATCGGCCATCGTAACTATGGGAGAATTGAAAGTTTCTTGATTGTTATTTGGTTTCTCAAGATTGGGTGATTCAACAGAAGTTTGTCGGACTTGTTGTTGTCGACGTTTACGGGCTTGAGAACGAGTGCGCATGCACAAAATAGGAATATAAAAAGAAAATTTACACTAAATTTTTTTTCCTTTTTTTTTGGTTTTTTCAATAATCTATTCACAATTTGTTTTAACGGACAACGAGATAGGACAACTTTAACCAAATAATCGACTTACTTCACGGTAGCTCTTAAAAAGATAAACGCACAGGTGAGCGGAGGAGAAGGTAAGCACGGTACTTTTAAGAACCTTTCTCCTTTAGGGTCGTAGTTCCTTGGAACAACCCGCCTTATACCCACTTTATAGCTTGTTTAACTTTTCAAGGTGAGCCGTACCTCGTAAGTGACACAAATGACAAGTTTTTGAATCTTTTGTTCGGGAACTTATTGATGGATAATACTTCAATGGAAAGTATTATATTTGGTGTTTTCTTTTGACCAACTTGTGAATTTATTTTTTATTTCGTTTTTATGGAAATATTTTTTTATATGATAATTATACTAATACAAAGAAAATGAAAAAAATTTGTAATTTATTATATTTTTATAAAAAATAAAAGAGAAATTCACAATTCCCAAACACACATTGTCAAACGTCTACGTAATCGTTTCAACACCTCCCGCCACGTCGCCAAAATTGATTCGATCAATAGTATATATATAACCTATAAGCAAAACACTCAACCAGTTACTTTTTAGCCAAGGATTGGTTATCAGAATTCACAAAACAAAATAGATATTAACCGGAAGTAATGATTACCGGTCGTTAAGTCCCCACGAGGTGTGAAAAATTGAAAATCGATGACGAATGAAGTAATCGATGTTGAAATATTCAAGATTATGATTGGTTTTCTATTTCTAACGAAGTTTAAATATGCAAAAAACGATTAAATAAACCTAAAAATGAAAGCTAGAAATGGATATTTAACTAAAATGAGGAGTCGTAAACTTCAAATGCGAGGGATAAAAACAAAAATCACACAATTTTAATCCGCGAGAACAATTTTTAAACTCAAAATAGATTCTACTTGACTAAAAACGAAGTTTAAAAAAAACTAGACTAAAAACGGAGTTCGTTAAGACAAAAAACGAGTCAAAAGAAAAACGGGGTTTCAATCCCGTTCTTTAGAAAATGAATTTTTGAGAAAATGACCCTATGAAAAATTTAACAATTTTCCTAGAAACTAAATGAAAAAAGAAAATTTTTTAAAAAAAGTTTTATCTTTTTTCTGAGTAATATTATATTTTATGAATTTTTAAGTTTTAAACTTAATATATTATTAATCAATACCTATACGTTTAATAAAAACTAACTCTAAAAAATTACAGAAAATAGCTTAAGTTACAATGGTCCTATGAAAAATAAAAGTCACCACACAGCTTATCGGGATAAGCCCTGAATAAGCTAAAACAGCTTATGGGCTGTTTGGGCTAAAAAGTGGTTAAATAAATAACCACTTGAGTCTTTAACAAACGGGGACGAATCCCGTTCTTTAAAAAGTGAAACTTTGTAAAAATGACCCTACAAGAAAACAAATATTTTTCCTAGAAACTATATGACAAAAGATTTTTTTTAAAAAAAGTTTATATTTTTCTGACTTTTATTTTATTTTTTATGATTTTTTAAAGTTTTTAAACAAAATAAATTATAAAAAATACTAAACGTGTATAAAAAATTCTGAAAAATTCACACAAAATAGCTTAAAGGATAAAGGTCCTATGAAAAATAAGAAAAGTCGCGCAGCTTATTGAATAAGCTGCGAAATAAGCTACAACATGTTAATAAGCAAACGGGCTCAAAGGCCCTTAAATAATAAACCAAACCAACCTCTATCGGATGAGCTATTGTAGCACAGCGGTAGAGGTGTTGGTTTAAAAGGTGTGGGAGGTCGGGTTGAGGTCTTGGGTTTGAGCCTTGGCTCACCCTTGGCTTCCCCTCTCCCAAACCTTTTTAAATGCCAATTTTTTTTACAACTTTTTTGAAAAATAGAAAATAAGCAACTTTAAAAAAAGCAAAATTTCTATAACTTAAAAATAAGCACTTAATAAGCTAAGTTAGTTGGCAGAATGGCTAAATTACACTAAGGCTAAATACAAACAAACCTGTTGGCTTTTTAAGCCAAAAAGAGCAAACTAAAATGAGAAATAAGCTAAGATACAAAACTAACCTGACCTAATAAGCACCTATAAGCTAAATTAAGCAAACTAAAACAGGCAGAAAAGCTCAAATGAGACAGATAAGCCAAAAGGCTAAACACTTAGATTTTTAACTAAACACTCAAATAAGCTAGCATAAGCATTAAACAAAGCACAAATAGGTTAAATAAACTCAACCTAACCCAATAAGCTAATCTAAACTTAAATAAGCTAAATTGACAGAGAAAAAGGCTGAAATAAGCAAATAATCCTAAAGGGTTAGGCTACAGGCCAAACAGGCCCTTGGGGCACTTTTAGGGCTTATTTTTAAGCCCTTAGAGTGGATCCCAATGGCTGAGCTTATAGGGGCTTACAGCTTAGCCTATAAGCTCTCTGAAAATCCTGACTAGAAAGGAAATGATAAGCAATTGGACAGCTAAAAAGGGCTGTCAAAAAGAGCTTTTGCACCAGGGGAGCCCTTATTGGGCAGACCCAAGGGCTATATGCAGCCCTTGAATAAGCCACCAATTAAGCTGGAAATTGAAAGCTAAGTTAAAACAGACAGAGATAAGCTCCTAATGAGCTTGTGCTCCAAGATCCATAAGCTAAAAAGTTGATTTAAAGACTAAAAATTGAAATAAAAAAAAAGTGGCAGTCTTAACTTCAAAATACTTAACCAAATTTTTGACAAAGTGTTGTATACCCAAAGATTACAAATGCAGGCACTCTTATATGATTACAACACTCAAATTGTACAAGAAAAATGCAGGTTTAAGACTATTTTAAGCTAATGACAAAAAGTAAGCTACTTGAAAAAAAAGATTACCACATATTCATAACTTAGCTAAATTAAGCTTGGCTTTTGAGTTTTAAAGCATAAAATCTACTTAAAACTAATAATTAGACCCTAATTAAGCTAAATGAAACTAACTTGATGACCATAACCCATCACACACCCATTTTGACCCATTTTGGGTGTTATCCCAAACACCCCTTAGATTTCTAAATTGGCTTTTTGAGCTGATTTTAAGGTGATTAAGGCCAATGGTCTCAAAAGTAAATACTCATACACGATAAATAAGCATAAATAAGCATATTGAAAAAGAAAATAAGCACAAATAAGCTAAAATTAAGCTAATGCAAGAAAAATAAGCTTAAATGAAAGAAAAAGGACTTACAAGGCTCTTTGCTCTAAACAAGGGCTAATAAGCTATTAAAAGCTTTGTCTACAAGCTCCAGCTTATCAAAGATAAGCTGTTAGTGTCCATAAGCCCATCCATTTCTGGCTTATCATCCAAAATATAAGCTGTGGTACTTTTTGGTGGTTTTTTTTGATTTTTCTTAACTAAATAGCTTTTTTAGTTTACTTAATGAAAACAGCTTATAAATAAGCTTAATTGAGAGCTTCTTAACTCATTTAAACACTACTTAATAGCTTAACAACTTGGAATTTAAAAACTTGGAATTTAACTCATAAACCTCAAATTCTTTATTAATGCTTTAAAAAGAGTACAATTCTGAAAATAAGCTGATAAAAGCTAAAATGACTGAATGAAAATTACAATTAAACTAAGATTAAGCTAAGATATGATAAGATATATTAAGATGCCTTAAAAGGCTTACAAGAGGAACTATTTATAGCCGAAATCTTTTCTTCTTGGACTTCTCAGCCTGTGCTTCTTTTGTGAGAGCTTCATAAGGTGTGTTAGTTGTGTGAGACAAATGACAAACTCAATCTTGGCCCTCCAAATCACTTGTGCTTCTTTTCTAGTCATCACAGCCGTCGAAAGCTCTTGAAAATGGTGAAGGATTGCCAAGTTGGCAATCTTATAGCTGGGGGGAGTTAGTGGGTTGAGGGTGAAGTCATTACCCATAGGGTAATTTAGGTTGCAGGTTAATAAGGGTGAAGAAGAACCCGTGACTTGGTTTGGGTTTAAAATTGGCGGGAAATAAGGTTATAGAGTGACAGGGTATATGTTTGTGTGGTTGCCAACTTTGGTCCCTCATGGTTATGTGTTGAATTGCAAATCAAGTCCTTGTGGTGTTATATTTTGGGGACTTGACAACCTCAGCCCCTCAACTCTCATGTGATTATTACAAAGTAAGTCCTTGTGGTAATACAACTTTGGGGACTTGGCAGATTTGTCCCTAAAGTTGTATTTTCTAGTAAATTGCAATTTCAGCCCTTGTTTTTTTTCTTCTTATAATACAACTTTGAGGTTTGGCAATATGGGTCCCTCAAATTGTATTTTTCTGATTCAGCTTCTCAGAGTTGACTCTGACTTTGACTGGGTTGACTTTTCTGTTGACTTTTTGACTTGGTTGACTTTTTGGCTTAGATTTGTCTTCGTCTTTTCACACTTTTCCATTCCGTGCTCAGTTTTGTCGTTTTTGGCTTTGTTTTTCGTCCTTTTGTGAATATCCGTTTCCTGCACAACACAAATGCAAAACAAACATATATTTGGCAGTTTTTTGTCTGTTTTTGGTCATTTAAGTCCGTTTTTAATGGAAAAAGGTATGTGTAATTAAGCACATACCAAAATCCCCCATACTAAGGTATTGCCGTGTCCTCACGCAATGTTATGAAGTAAACACTCAAGAAACCAAGAATCTTAATCCCCCTCGACTAATAACCTCGAAAAGTAGCTAAGTGTTTGTCAAGGGGAACTAAAGAATCAATAGCTTCGACAAGTCCCGTTTTCACCATTTTTTATATGTACACTAACTATCCCTAATATTTTTGGATTTTCCTTTTTCTTTTCTTAACTACCTGTTTGACTTCCTTTATTTTATCAACACTGGGATCATAGAATGAGAAGCGCCCATAGAATAATATACGGATGTCCTGACGGATAAATTCATCGTCCTCTATTTTTTACTAGTCCCAAACTAAGCATACAAATGAAATCACCGTTAAGTACAAGTAAAGATGCTAACACTACTTATAACTATGACTTGTCAACTTTTCGCTCCCAACAATTATTCAATTAGAGTGATTGTGCTTAATTTTAAGTTAAATTTAGATCGACAATTTTAGAAAGTAGTATAGTTTATGTGCATAACGATATTTCTGAAGAAATCTGGGGAAAAGACTAGATCACCCACCAACCAGCATATTCTCGATAGATCCCAGCCGAGTTCGACTTAGGTTATCAGGTTGAGACCCCACAGGAGAATGTTCGCAATGTAATAGCGGGATACTCTACCCTTTTAGGCCGAATTTCTTAGATTTACCGCTAAATAAACAATACTACTCAAAGCACGCAAACATCAAAAATTTAATGATCTCATTGGTGCGATTATTCCATGTAGCGACCTTTCTTCTCGGAACGTCCCAGCCTCATCAGCTAAGTGCCCAGGTTTTTGACACCCCACGGAGAATACTTAATCGAAATAATCTACCGACGGCAACCAACAACTTTTGAAGTCTTAAAGCAAGTTATTCTTAGTTCAAAATTATACTTGAGTTTAGAAAAAGAAATCTTAACCATTAAATTTTCATTTATTGCTATATACTATACTACCGTCATCATTTACATGACTACAACATCGGCCACGCCTCCGACAAGATGTAGTGACTTAGTCTGACGACGGTTTCTTATTGATAACACTTACGAATGCACTTTGGCATTTATTATCTCACTATGGGCCCACTTAAAACCTTAAGAGTGCAATAATTTGCGTTTGAGCTCAGATCAGATGCCCGTATATCAAACTATGGAGGCGCTAGAGAAATAGTGTTTTGCCAGCATTAATTAGTGAGAAGAATCATTAAGAATTACCTAGCAATATAATAACTTGTGTTCTTCGTATCATTTCATTGTTTCTTATGTTTTTTAGCATCATATTGTATTTTATTTTTGTTGTTATGTATCTGTTTTAATTATTTTGTAATGTTTTAAATATGAATAAAGGTTTTTAATTTAGTTTTTGTTTTTATTAATATCGTAAGTTTACATGTCACGTTAATTTTTACATTTTTTAGTTTATGAAATAAAAGTAATTAAATTAAGTAAATGGTGACTATAGGTAAGTAAATTATATAATCAGTCATAAATCGCGTAAAAATATTAAGGGATCAAACAGATTGTAATGATCTGGTCAATTCAATTGTCTAATTTAAAGTATTTGAATGTTTAATATGTCAGAATCGCGTCAAATAAACAGATGTCATGGACTTGTTAACTCAATGTTTCTATGAAGTTATTGAAATGTCAAAATCATGTCATAAATCGCGTCAAATATTAAGTGATCAAACAGATTTCATGGACTTGTCAACTTAATGTTTCTATAAAGTAACTAAGTTGTCGTACTAATGTCATAACTCGCGTAAAATATTAAGTGATCTAATACAAGTTATGGACTTGTCAAGTCATTATCTATATAAAGTAAACGAATTGTCAAAAATCAATTATATCAATGTCTATTCACATCTATGTTGCTCATCATTATATAAGAGCAGTCGATAACATTCACATGACAACATTCTTAATCTATCAAACATACTTAATGACGTCCAAATTCAAATATAATTCACATGTGTTTTAAATTTCTAAGGATATTAATGTGCAAGGTGTCTTATGTATGAAAATATTGACATACTCAATGTTAGTTGAAATGGTGGTGAAGATATTCAATTTAGATCCAAATGTCTGGTTAAATTTATCGTTTAACCTCCCGTCAAATGAAATGGAAATTAAAGACGACAGGGATACCAAATTTTTTGTTGAATGTGCTTCTAATTCCACTGATGGAATACCACATTTGTATGTTGGTAAACGTAAAAAAACTGACGCAAGGATAATACCATGTCCAGTAGGTATTCTTCAAAAGACGTTGCACCAAAGCAATGCAGACATTATGGAAGGTGGCCATGACAACGTAATGCCAAACCAATAATATGTTAGAAAAGTAATTGAGGATGTGTCTGAAGATGATCATTTTACGCGTGGCCTATGGCTAAGCGCGGTTGTGTATCTGCTTGGTGAAGGGGTCATTGCATATGGTTGTCTTGGCGATATGGAAAACATAATATTAGGAATAAAAAGGATTCTTAATGTTACTACTGATGGTTCACGTTACAACTGCTGGTTGGAGTTTATGCTGCTGCTCATGATTGAAGTAAAAGTTCTAATTCATTACTACTGCTAGGTAATATTAGTTACTGCCAGTACAAAATATTACCACTGCTAGAAGAGTTTCTGTAGTCTGTTTTAGTACTGCTAAAGAGATATGTATAAGATATTTTAGGAAAAGATATGTATGAGTAAAAAACGCGTTGTAAGCCCATTAGGGTTCCTTGTTGTATAAAAGGAGACCCTAAGGCATGTAGTTCATATATCTTATTCTTTATATTTAGTCATATATAGCTTCAAGGTTTTGTATAAACCTAACACTAACGAGAGTGTTTGTATTTTTATTGAGGTGTTAAAGTTTGGTAGTATATATTATTGTTATTGTACTATTTTTGTTGACTTTATTCTTCTTAGTATCATAGACTGATTCTGCATGTCTTTGATATATTCAATCAAGTTTCTACCATTAGTTGTATTGGATTTATTGAAATATAACTACGCCTATTTTACTAGCTAAGCCAAAGTCTATTAAAGTGGATCAACAAGTGGTATTAAAGCTTGTTGAGAAACTTTGAATAAGAAGAACCATTCTACATACAAGATCTACTTGTTTCAAGAAAAGACGGAGTCAGTATCTGCAGAAGTGGTTGCTGCTGCAAAACTTCCAGTGCTCAATCCAAATGAATTTGAGCTTTGGAAGATGAAGATCGAACAATACTTCTTAATGACTGATTATGCTCTTTGGAAAGTAATCTTAATGGGTTAATCACCTTTGCCAACAATAATTGTTAATGGTGTTGAGATAGTAGTACCTCCTACTATTGTAGAATAGATACTAGCAAGGAAGAATGAGTTAAAGGCAAGAGGCACTCTGTTGATGGCTCTCCCTAATGAACATCAACTAAAATTCAACACCTATAAAAATGCCAAGACTCTGATGGAAGCTATAAAGAAGAGGTTTGGATGGTAACAAAGAGTCAAAGAACGTATAGGAAAACACTTCTTAAATAGAAGTATGAGTTATAATTTTTATAATTTTATTTAGATTTTTAATAGAAATAGCTCAGAGGACTTGACCAGTCTTTGATAGGCTGCAAAAAAGCTAATCAGTCAGCTAGAGATTCATAGAGAAGACTTAAATCTGAAGTTATTAAGAAGTCTGCCATCTGAGTGGAAGACTCATACCCTGATTTGGAGGAACAAACCTGATTTAGAAACTCTAAGCATGGATGACTTGTACAACAATATGAAGATTTATGAAGCTAAAGTCATGAGGTCATCTAGCACATGCCAAAACACATAAAACGTAGCTTTTGTGTCTTCCAATAGCACTGACGCACAAATGATGCAGTTAAAAATTGGTCATGGATTCTGTTTATGCTGCTACTAAAAGGCTAATGCTACAACTATTTCCAATTGTTGATAGTCTAGTAATGCTATGATCTACTCTTTCTTTCGCTAGTCAGTCTAATAGTTGTTTACATTAGTTAATGGAATACCTAAAGCAAATTGATTCCTGATGATTTAGAGGAAATAGGACTTGAAGTGGCAGATGGCAATGATGTCAATGAGATCAAGTAGTTTCTCAAGAGACAAGAAGGAATATAGATGTTAATGGGAATGATAACATTAGCTTTCAGACAAAGGATGGATTGCTATAATTGCAATAGTAGAGGTCATATTTCTAGTGAGTGCTTGGCACCAAGAATCAGACAGAGAAACAGGGAGCCTTCCAGAAAACTGTGCTAGTTGACTGGAAACACACTTCTTAAGACTTAGTGTTTTGAGTGATGGTCCTTGATTGAAGTGAGTGGAGTGACCAAGCAGAAGAAGGTCCAACTAATTTTGCACTAATGGCTTATACTTCTTCTGGTTCTTCAAGCTCTTCATGCTCTGTCACTGAGGTTATCTAATTGTTCTAAAGCATGTGATGTTTCAAAATCTTATCGATATTCGCTAGATAAAGAATATTATGATTAATTGGGACAAAAGTTTTAACTATGTCTCATTTGAATGTAGGGCTTATAAAGTGGTATAGAATCTATTGTGGCTTAGTAGATGTGTTGTATAAAAAAGAATGAGGCTGTTTTTGTAGAGGACATAAAGGTTTTAAAACTTGATGTTATGTTGAGAGATAATGCACTAACAGAGCTTAGAAATAAATTTGAAAAAGCTGAAAAAGAAAGAGATGATTTAAAACTTACCTTAGAAAAGTTTGAAAATTCATCTAAGAATCTAATGCCAATAAACTTTTTGATAGTCAATATGGATAAGTTAAAGTATGGTGTGTTGGGATATGTTAGTTATGTGTTTGACAGTCAAATATTTGAATAGTCAGTGTGAGAATGATAGGTACCAAAACTAGGTGGTTGAAGGGTTTCATGATGTTGTCTTCCCTATAATGTGGAACGTCATTACCCTAATCTGATTTAGGTATCTTGCTGTTTAGAATTGAGTAGGTTTAGTGAGTCAGTTACTAGAGGTAACTGCGCTGCAAATATTGAGTTAAGATAGTGTGTCAAGAACTAAGTTTTAGTGAACCACTTATTGAAGACTGGGTATATGATTAGTGAGAATAAGATGAGGACTGAGTCTATGTTGGACAAAGAAAAACTATTAATGATAAAGTTGCAATTTGTTAAATCATAAAAGCATGGAAATTCATCTAGGGAAGTCTGTCAAGAAGGTAGAGAACAGATGAGCAGCTAAACACCCTAGGAAATAGTAAGTCCTTGAGGTATATAAGAGAAACTGAATTATCTTTGTGATGACTCAAGAAAATTAGGAAGTAATTTTGAATTTAAAAATAAAGCCTGCTTTGTATGTGGAAGTTTTAACCATTTAAAACTGTGTTCTATATTTGCATTTTTAAATCCATGAATAATTCATTTATTCTAAATCGTCCATTGTCAGTTAATGGATGATACCGCCAAACTCGTATGGTGTTCATTTGATGAACATTGGACTGGCCTAACTTACGAGAAATCACTACATAGATCGGCGTCAATAGTGAATCTCAGAAGTGGTTATGTCTCTCATCCTTAGACTTGAGATGCAAGTAGGTTTTGTCTGTGTGGAATGTCAATCTTTGATATGGTTCAACGCTAACCTGAACAAGGCTGCTATAAAGGCAATCTTCAAGAGGGATGTTAAACACATGACGGACACGTGCAGTCAAAATAGGACTTGTTCATCCACATGTTTTGGAGTTAGATACTACTGGGCTCCTCGATGATTTCAACAGATATATGTGTGGCCGCACCTAAATGTAATTAAGATGTTACTTGATTAAATTGGTATTCTAGTTCAATATCTCTATCGAGAAACAAAATCGTTAAGCATTAGAATGACTCATGATCTGTGTCTAATGTTCAAGATAGTATCTGTAACAAAAGGATGATTGATATCTAAACCATTTAAAATGTGATGTATAAGAAACAATCCTCATATGTTTTTGGAGACATTGGCGTGTTACTAGGCGCTAACATTTGCTTGTATTATTACTTGATTATTATGACGTACGCAAGTGAGAGCTGTTGGAGTATGCTCATGTCATAATAAATAATATACGGCTGGACACATGTGAGCCTATGGGATCACATACAAGTGAGAGCTGTTGGAGTAATGTACTTAGTTTATTGGACTTGAAAAACAAATAAGAGGCCCATCTTGAGCCCATATGGGCCCCGCCATTAGGTAGAGTATGGAGGAAGTTTTGTTTAATCTTTTAGTCAATAAATAAGGGATTATCTCATCATTCATTTGATAACAATTTACCAAAACTCTCCCCTCTTTCTCTCTTTAAAAGCACACGGCACAAACACAAACACCGATATAGGGTTTTTGTTTTCTTGATTTATTACTTTGATTTTTGTTCATTCAAAGTATATTCCAAGGTTACGGGTTTAAAGACTAGCATCAAAGAGGTATACGATGAAGTGTAGTGTGGATATTCATAGAGGTGGTCTACTTTGGTCACTTAGTTTGTTGGGTGGATCGTGTACAAGTGAAAGTCATTGTTTGATTCTACAGATCACGCTACAAAGGTAATAATCATTGTTATTTATTATAACTAAATAAATTTTTTAATAATGTGGTAAATTATTTAATGATGTTTAAGTTCAATGCATTGTGGAGGTTTTATATGCAAGTTGATACGTTAATGTGGCGATGATGTGAAAATGTATTCATGTATTGAACATTGTATTACACTCTGCATATGAGATGCTCGTGTAGCATTTTCCAAAAAAAATATTTAAAATAGGTTATAAGTTCCCGAAAATGCCCCTACTTTGGATGAGAAATTAAAAAAAGCTTATTGTATTTACATAATGTGTACGTGGGTTATATAATTATTGAAAATGTGTTTCTGGGAAAGCCCTTTTTTAATAATGCACATAAGGTGTTTGATGTTATGCCTCCTTTTTTATGATTTGTCTACAAATGTGTTTTATTGCTCACCATTATGATTCCATTGAAGAGATTAATTCTGTTGTTTGATATCCCGTAACAACTCATGATACCGAACCCCTAAGCTGTTCATCTTTTGTATTATGCACATAAGGTGTTCGATAAAATGCCTCTATTAAACTATTACTTAAAAATGTGTTTTTTAGACAAACCTTTTTTTATATGATGATGCACGTATAGTGTTTAATGTTATGCCTCGTTGGTGAGATAATGAGTATAAAATTTTGAAAAATATGTTTATCAAGAAGCAAACACTCAACTTGCTCTCATTTTGAAGAATTATGATTCCTTGGAAGAGATTAATATCCTTGTTAAGTAGTCGAGGATACGAAATATTTATGTTCTTGTTGTGTCACATATGTCGTTTTTAATTGAGTTAAGTCTTTACTAAAACTTTCTTTTGTTTAGATGTAAATGAATTACGCAAAACAAAAATTAAGATGTCATTGTTACGACGTTTCGTGCTAATTTGTGTGGTAAAGCAAAACCAAGCGCGGAATTAGTAATCATCCGTGAAGGGGCAAGCTAAAGTCAGCTTGAAAATTTGATTTAGTATAACACGCCTTTAGTCCCATTGGTCCTTCACGATTTCTTCAAGATATTTTATATTTATGTTTAATTAGTTGTTGCATTTTTGACATAGTGTAGTCATATAATTCTGCACCACCTTCTGAGGTTGTAAAGAATAGAAATAATGTGAGTATTTGATATAATGTTTGCAGGTAGTACACGAAACTTGTGAAGTAGCTCAAGATGGCAATGAATTCTTTTAGAATTGCGTTCGTGGTATGTTCTTTTAGGTTCATTTGCTTGACTAATTTCAACTAGTTTTCTAGTAGCATGCTTGTAACTTCTACACTTTTACAAGATCAATGCACGAATATCATACTTCTTTTGTATCTGCCGTTCTCTCTTTAAAAAGTGAGAAATATACGGTTTACTTGTAAGAATCCAAATTGTTCATAACCAACGATCATGTGTCTATATCAAGCTGCTCTGTTAATTCTCCAACTGACATTCAAGAATAGGTCACATAACTATTTTTGAATGTTAATGTGAAATACTCATTGATACATGTAACTGACATGACTAGAAAAATCATAAATCACACATTTATAAGAAAACACCAATAAGGATCAGACGGTTTTGGTACTGTCGGATAACGAAACCCGAAACATAGAAATATAAAAACCACATACCAAACCGATCGATGATCAATCGATACGGTTTGGTTTCGATACTTAGCCTTTCTCCTCATATTTCATGAGCACATCATAAAGAAAACAAAGTTAAAAGTGAGTATCTTAGAAAACTCAAAGGGATGTTGATGTAACTCACTGAAACATGTTCTATGCCCGTTGACTAAAATGTCGCCCTAAATCTTCATGTATGTTCGCCGTCTTAACCACTCAACTCAACTGTGGTTTTTTTTTGTTGTGTTTTCTTGTTTCAAATCTTAGAGGTACTTCTAGCTTGCTTATCTTTTTTTTTTCCTTTCTAAAAGGAATATGTTGAGTCTGTTTGGTTTACTTTAGAAATAATTAGAAATTGCAAAGTCATATATTATATCATGTTTTGCTATTATTAGTTAAGTTTCAGTTGTTACTATTAATGGGTAAACATTGGTTTTTTTTGCTTTCATTTGATCCTTTTTTTTAACATCATGTTTTGCTATTATTATTCATAGGGATATCATGTTTTGCTATTAAGGGTTGTTTGGGATTGATTATTATTTCTGCTTCTGCTTTTGCTTAGGGGGTGTTTGTTTCGGCATATATAGCCGGCTTATGGCTTATTTGGTTTTCATCCTATGTTTCCTAAACTCACTTTTTGTGGCTTATTTTGAAACTTTTTGGCTTATATAAGTTCATTATGTCCATAATGAACTTATCTAAGCCGAAAAGCGAGCTGCCATGCAACATGGTCGGTGGTGAATGGGAGTGAGGTTAAGTTTGATGATAATGCGGTTGTACTTGTCAACAAGCAAGGTGAACCGATTGGGACCAGAGTTTTCGGCCCGGTTCCACATGAGCTAAGGAAGAAAAAGCATGTCAAGATACTCAGTCTTGCTCAGCATATTGCATGAGGTATGAATCCTTCAATGCTTGTTGTCAAGCTTGCTGTTTTCGCCCTCTTTCCTCGCTGTTTACTGTTCAAGACGCAAGTAACATCATAATTTAGAGGTGGCAATTTTAACCCCTTTACGGCTTTACTTAGGAATTGGTATTCTGGGTCATGTTTATCTCTAGTAGGGTTAAGTGTCTGAGAGATAAATGATATAAACATCTTAATGGAAACAGGGCAATGGGTCCAACAGGTCTGAAGTTTCTAAATGTATCTTAAATGCATAAACCGTCCTCATTCATAGCAGTTTTTGCGAGCTAGACTGTTTTTACTCTTACCAAAAAAAGAAGTCTGTTTTTGACTGGTTTGCTACAAAAGAACATTTTGCCCATGTAGGGAAACTAGAATTACAAAAAGTTAGGAATTCTGCTTTTCATCAATCACTCTTATTCTTCTTGTAGTTCTAATATATAGAAAGGGTAATTAGTCTAACTAACCAAAATGACAAATAATTTTAACAAAATGGCAACAATTCTCTTTAAGCCAAACTAGCAAAGAATCCAGCTAGATTTCTTGCGGACTGGTCTACTAGAAAATCTTCATACCACGCAAGGTTTGGTTTTTGGCAGCGGGTGTGGGATTCATATGGTGAAAGTTGGACACTTTTACAGAGCAACCACGAAAGCAGCTTGACATGGAACTCACATAGTGAGAGCGCCTGACATGGGATTCTGGCAAGCTCTTTTGGTGCAAAAATCTAAGCTCACAAGGTAGCAAGGAATCTAGTGGGGTGGGGTCCTGGCCATTTTTGTCATAAACCGAATTTCTTTTGCCAATGAATTGCCATTTTGGCTACTTTGGTGACCAATTTTCCCATACATATAGATAAGTGACCCAGAGAATAAGGAGGTTTAACTGATTTGTTCTCAGTGTTTCGTATGTAACTGAAGGTATGGCTAATACCTTCTTTCTTTTCATCATTTTTTTTCTCATCTATCATGGTATCTTACACCTTTTGTCCAACTAATCCAAGCTTACTTTGACAACTAGTCCAACTCGACAGCACAACTTCTTATTATGATTAGCGGTAAATCTGCGAATTTGTACCGCAAATTATCCACGCCAACCTTGATGAATAGGGGAAGGCTTTACCCGGTTTGAGTCTGTGTGGCGGTGGACTCAAATCCTGTGGATTAGTCGGCCAAAAGGTCGGAAACCATGGGTTATCTACTTTTCCCCCCAAAAATATAAAAAATATTCTTTTTGAAATTTAACAGTTGAGAACCTTTAATAAAATCTGCATTAACTGTGTGATCGAAAGTGTTAATATTAAAGTAAAGAAGAGTGTTAATATTATAGTAATATGGCAAAATCATATTCAGACTACCCATCTTATGGGCCATATTTTGGCAAAGCCCCCTATGATTTTGGTTACTTTCGTAAGACTAAGATTTATAACTGCGTCCGTTAAGCTCAAAGGGATGACATCACACTATAAAAAAGAACCAAAATATGAGTGCAACTGATTAGTTTGTTAGGACAATAAATCGTATGATGCTACAGATGCATTTGAGTATCAATTGAATCTTGTAAGAAGTATAAAAAGCTAATATCACCTTTATATGAATCGGCAAGGTTGCGATGATGTAGCACAGGAGAAGATATCGGTGACAAGGAAAAAGATAAATTTGAAATCAAGATCAACATAAAACCTTACAATAGAATAGTGGATCCAAGGAAACCACTAAAAGGATACAAAGAGGGAAGCAGGCAAACAAACTAACAAGCACCTAACCCAAACAAGAACCGGACCAAGCAATAAGTTCTTAACAATCAAGCCAACAATATATTCTCATACACATTTCAACAAAAAAGCTCATTATAAACAAGTCATATGGTCTTACAACTGGATTACCACGACCAGTCTAAATGACTATTCACCCCAAATACGCTTAACTTCCCACCATGCTGTGTTGGAGTAGGGAGGCCTTGGAACATACTTAAATGTGCTTCTTGTTGTATATCTTCATCACAAACCAGTCTTACTCCACACTCCTTCACCTCAACATCTTCATTATTCTCTTCCAAACTAAATGTAACAAAATTCTTTGCCCCATTCCATCTCCGCGTATCCTTCGTATAATGCAACCATATCATACATGACTCGCGGATTCCTATCTCAGAAGCTCCATCAGAGTTCACACAAAAAAAAAATTCCTCAAAGACATGTGAAAAGAAATCTATTGCCATCAAAAAAGCTCCATCAAAGTTCTTTACAGAGAATCCTTCAAATATGCTGAAAGGCTTTTTGTACTTGAAAACAACACAAGTTCCAAATCCCCTAAAGTTCTTATCATAAGACAAATCTGATGGTAATTCAACCTTTACATGATTTTCCCTACTTCTATTTGTAAACCACTCTGGCATGCTATTCCCGTAATATAATATATCTAAAACAGAATAGACATTGTCTTGCAAGAAGAATTCATGGATACCCAAATACCCAAGGAAAGCAGAAAGCTGGTGAATAAAGCCTTGGGAAGTTATAGATGAGTCCAGACTCTGAGTCTTCGATATAGACCCCTCGCTATTAATAGTAACATTCTTAAACAGCTTTGGACAATTGCTGAAATCATTTCTCATATGGTCTTTAGATGATCCCAACACTTCTCTTAATGAGGTGCAATCAACTGCACTAATATTCCATACCCTAGGTGGAAGTTCGGGCAAAACTTCCAGCTTCTTGCAACCATCAAGTTCAAGTGTTCCAAGTTGGGAAAGTTGACTCAAACTTCCAGGCAATATAGTAAAATTGTTCCCTTCCAAGATTAGATCCTCTAGACATGATAAGCCTCCAATGCTCTCAGGGACTTCTAATAGATTGTTCCCTTTTAAGTTTAGATCCACTAGACATGATAAGCCTCCAATGCTCTCAGGCACTTTTAGTAAATTGTTCCCTTCCAAGTTTAGATCCTCTAGACATAATAAGCCTCCAATGCTCTCAGGAACTTCTAATAAATTGTTCCATTTTAAGTTTAGATCCACTAGACATGATAAACCTCCAATGCTTATAGGCACTTCAAACAAATTGTTCCCTTCCAAATTTAGATTCTTTAGACATGATAAGCCTCCAATGCTCTCAGGAACTTGTACTAAATTGCAGTAGCTAAAATTCAGTTGCTTTAACATAAAAATTGAAGCGTTTGCTGTTTGTCAGATCTTTAAACACAACAAGCTCTTGAGTATTCCAATTAAGGGAAGAACACTCCCCAACCAAATTCACGCAACCTTCAAAGATTTAGCTCTACGAGATTGTAACCTGAGAAGCTCAAGGGGTAGTGGTCGGTTAGTTACAAACAGTACCTTAGTTTCACTACTTTCAACCTTCTAAAGGACTGACATCGATAGAAAAAAAGAAGATAAGTTCTCGGAGCATTAGGTATCAAATAAGAAAACATGTGTGTACAAGTAAATACCTTAGGTGTTGTCCAAAAAAATTTTATGTGGCTGTAAGACAGGTCAATCGCCACAATGTTTTTAGGATAGAAATGTGATGGTAAGTACTTGAAAGGGCTTGGACAAATAATACAAATTTCCTGAGAAGATCACATTGTGGCCCTTCAATTCATGTTTCTGCTCAAATCGTTCTTCCTTTTGATAGATTTTCAGGATCCGCAACTTTTTCATATGTGAAAAATCATTAGCATCTATGTGAACCTTTTGACTATATTTCTCTAACGAAACGACTAGAACTTCAACTGCTTTAGTAGTTGCCACCTCCAAAAAAAGACATGTAACTTCATTTAAAACAGTGACATATGCAATTGCTTATAACTTTTATATGAATATAAAGGAAAAGAATTATATGCCACTTTTTACCTTATTTTGACCCGATATATTGTAAATGTTAGATGAGATCAACAATCTTCTCTTCTTCCCGTGCATGATAGATTCTTCATGGAGAATCGCCCTTGCCATTACTTGAATCAAGTCATGCATTTGAAGTGACATGTTGCTAGAGATCGTGATTAATGACTTGTCAACCAAAACTTGCATGTTTGTATCTGCAAAGAAGTTACAGCCATCTAGAACGCTTGCTACAAAATCAACTTTTTCTCCAATGAATAAACATGCAATATCAAGTAAGATATTTTGTTGCTGGAAGTTTAGCCCATCATAACTTAAACGGAGAACTCGATGTATCTCTTCATTAGGATGTCCTCTAAGCCTTTCCGGTTCACTAACCCACTGACCCACAGTTTTACTGTACAAAAAACAACCCAAAACTATGAGAGCCAGAGGGTGACCTTGCAAATATTTCACAGCTTTCTCAGCAAGTGCTTGGAAGCCTGTAGAAGGATGTTTTTCCTCAAAGGCATAGAAACTGAAGAGCTGAAGAGATTGATCCTTGTCTAAAAATTTCATATCATGGATTTCATCCACTCTATGAGATCTTAGCATCTGTCTATCTTTACCCGTGACAATAATCAAACTTCCTGGGCAAAACCAGCTAGCTGAACCCACTAGTGCCTTTAACTGATCCCGATGATCTACATCATCCAAAACAAGCAGGATCGGCTTACATGCCATCCTTTGCTTTATTACCATAGAACCTTCACCAACACATGAAATCTTCTGTTTTCAGAAATCTTTATTTAATCAAATTGCATTTGAACGTGAGTCGTTTTGAAATTCTTTGACATTTCACAAAGCAAATTCTTCAAAGGGATATACATCAAGTTATAAATAGCTTTGGCAAGGGTCGTCTTTCCTATTCCGCTTATACCACATATTCCAATCATGTTAACCTTATCTGAACGAACAAAGCGTGACAAGTCTAATTTGTCGAAATGGATATCTATGCCAACAAGGTTTTCACCAACATGCAAGGGTCCGTCACATAATTTTTTAAGTATGTCTTTGGAGATGCAATCGATGAACTTGTACTCATACCTATTAACCACAAATTAAAGACGCAATAAGAGAAACTACATAGTGTTAAGCTTTAGTAGAGCTACAAGACTAATTACACAAAGACAAGAAATTTACCCATTCGTCATGTCCTGGAGATCCCATCCAGATAAGTTAGCCGCCATCGATAAAGCTTCCTTCCAGTTGTCGACCTCTGGTCTATTTGAAACTTGATGTCTGGCAAACGCTTCAGCATAGCACTCAGTTTGTTTCCTCACCACGTCAGGTTTAACATCATAAAAGATAATCTGAACCTCATATCTGGGAAATTCAATCTGCTTGCACTCAAGAATTTTGACAAGTTCCTGTAGAACACATGATGAGAAGCTTTAATTTTTACAGGAATGATAACTTATGTGAAACCTTTGATCTTCACATGACTTTGTAGAGATGAGGAGATATCTCTTCTCCTTTTGGCAATTCGTTGTAATTCTAAAAGCAAAAATTCCTTTTTGCTTGAAATCATTGAATAGATGATCCATAAAGTTTTTGCGTATATCCTCACCTCTGAAACTTACAAAAACATCATATTTCCACCGATGAGGAACGAACGTAGTAGCCATTGTCAATAATGAGATCGGGCTGCATTTGTTTACAAGTACAGTAAAGGTTTTCAGAAAAAAGTGAAAATAATGGTGAAACAATTAGTTAGCACCAATTATAAATCCATGACAAAGAAGCATAAAGCAATAAAACATGTAGACAGGACAAACATGCTAATTATATACAGTATAAGTTAGCTGTTAAAAAGAAATGCAGAACATATGAAGCAAAAGATAGATAGCGAAAACAGTCAGCAATGTCAACTGAAAACAACAACAACGCGAATCTAAAACTACAATGATGCTAACTTACTTATTATCATAGGACCAAACCCGTCATCAGAGACGGAGCTAGGAATTTGAGTTAAGGGGGGCCGAAATTTTAGATACATGGGAAGTACCTAAGAATAATAAATGTCAAAACTTGAGTATTATAAAAACGGCCCAGAGTTAATTTGATTTTTAATTGTTATCTATTGCAATGAACACTTGTGGCTTTCGTTTTTGCGCTATCATACTCTTTTTTTCAATATCATAAATTTAACCTAAAACGATAATAAATGGTATTTTAGAAAATTACAGTGTTGTTTTGTGTTGTTTTATCTCGAATAAAAAAATTTTAGTAACATAATAAAACATAGGTTAACCAGTCAATTATAAAATTCTGAAGGGGTCTCACAAAATCTATACAAAATTCTGAAAGGGTCTCACAAAATCTATACATCTAAAAGGGTTAATTATTAAAAAAAATTCCATGGCCCACAAATATCTGGTTCTTAGTTGTCTTCCCCGTCTAATAAAAGAAGCCATAGCCAGTTTTTCTAAGCTTCTAATAATAAGGTCATTAGTTTTAAGATGTATATGTTCTCTGTCACAAACCAGCGTCACAACCTAACTTAACACCCTTCATTTGTTTGATGCCTTAGACCGTCACCTGGTTCGCCAAGGCCAGGGCCGAGCCTATGGAGTTTGTCGAAACGCAGCCCGGAAAATCAAGCTACAGAGGTAGGCTAGCTGGGGCGGTTGAGGGGGGCCGAGCACCCGCCAGCCCCCCCCACTGGCTCCGTCTCTGCCCGTCATACGAACCCAACATTAGTATATATAACTACGATCACTCAGTATAAAGACCGGTGAAAACCCGACCACGCCATTAATTTTTTTGTTCTATATAATAATACTCTTTTTGCTTCGTTTTAAAATTTGCCTTTTATCCCAACAAATAATAATCTTAGATTGAATAATAAAAACTTTTAATGTCTCAAAATGATAACGAGTAACAATAAGATATGCAAATACAAAAGCAAACAATAAAAAGGGAGTAAATTTAAAGAGAATAGAGATAGACTTACAATATAGCGATCAAAATGATACTGAATCAATAGAAATGTGTGCAATCAAAATGGAAGATAGAGTGACATTACTACTGAGCAACAAAAAGAGTAAAGGCAAAGTAGTTGGTTGACTCAAAGTCAACTTCAATTTCACTTCCAGTCCCTTCATTTTAAAAAAATCAACAAAGGCCATTAATTATTTATGTTTGTCCAAAATAGAGTGACATTAGTAATATACACATTCACGGACAAATACGCAGTTGTTTTGACTGTCGGCCATTTGCTACAGTAACGGGCTCCCATTTTGGGCCAGCCCGATTTTAGTTTTTTTTTTTTTTTTTTTTTTAATTATTTTGTTTTTTTTTTTTTTTTTTTTAAATTTGCATGCACAAAGTAGGAGGGAAAAAAAATATTACAAAAGTTCTGATTTATTCAGATAAAAAAAAATACCCGCGGAAACATCTTCGATACCTAATAACTTTAAAATAATCGATATGGTCACAAACGTACAACCGTTATATTAAAAAAAACCATATAGCAAAAAACATTTTAAACTATGAGGACCCACATTAAGTCATATAAAAAAAATATTACTAATATCCACATTTTGTCGACAAAATAACCTAAAAATTTCGCCATAAATGTGCCCAAATTGGCCCCAAATTACAAAAAAACATAGCCCAAAATTAGCCTGAATCTGGCCCAAAGTAAAAAAAAAAACTAACAAAATGTCCCTCAACTTATTAAACTATTTACGATATTCTTACACAGAAAAAAATCCCCGAAAAAATTAACAAAAAAAAAAACACGTCAAATTTTATTGTTCACAACTTTTTTAACATTCATCGGCAAAAAAAAAGATATCGAACCGTCCAAAAAAAGAAAATATTCGGGAAAAAATTAAACCAGTCCCAACGGCAAAAAAAAATTCAATGAATCATACAAAAACGGACAATATCGGGAAAAATTAGCCAAAAAAAAAACCCAAAAATAGCCTAAAATCTGGCCCAAAGTAAAAAAAAATAATACAAAACGGACCCTTACCTTTTAACTATTTACGATTTTCTTACACAAAAATTCCCGTAAAAAAATTTACAAAACCGTCTCAAAAAAAGAAAATATTAAAAATTAGTCCCGCATAACGCATCAGCAAAAAAAAAACCCTCGAAACGTAAAAAAAAATTATTCAGGAAAAAATAAACCCCGCCGCAACGCGCGGGTTCATTTGCTTGTTATATTACTACTGAGTAACAAAAATATGAAACTTTTGTCTAAAATACCAACTAGGAATGGTCGTTCAGAAATAAGTATGCTTAAATGAACTAAAGGGTGTTTGTCTTAAAGGTTTAAGACCTTATTAGCTTATTTAGTCAAAAATAAAGCATGTTTAATTTTTTAGATAAGTTAAGCTTATGTGTTTATATGAAAGCGTTTTCATCTATCTAACATTTTCTTAGCTTATCTGAGAGGACGCGGACGTGTGTTTATTTGAGGAATGTCATAGCAAGAGAAGAAAAATAGGGTTAAATCCATTGTTAATGTATCAACTTTTTATAACAAACGGGTGGTAAATGAGTCAACCCGAAACCCGGTTTACCTATTCAACTTGTGTAACATATTTAATCCGTCAACCCAAACCCAAGTATATATACGGGTTAAATGGGTCAGGTTCGGATTATGTGTAAATATGTTAGGGTTGATATAGCTAGGGTTGTTGATCGGTTCGGTTATCGGGTTGTTCGGTTAAATTTTTTTTGGGTCAACCCAAAAAATGGAACCGAACCGAAAACCGAATTCGGTTTTTCGGTTCAGTTCTCTGGTTGACCCGAATAACCCGATTTTTACTATTTATTTAAAAAAACTAATAATTACATAAATATTTAGCCAAAAAAAATTATCTCAAACATAAAAAGTGTTTTTTATGTTAGGATAAATTTTTAATGGTATTTCTATATATAAATATATGTAAAGTGTTTTTTTATGTTAGGTGAGCTTGGTTTTATTTAAGTGTCACATTTTTTACATTTCTATTTTTAGTTGTTTTTTATCTTTTTATTTTATTTGTTACTACTCTCTTCGTCTCATAATTATAGTAACGTTTTCTTTTTGGATTGTCCAAATTAATTGTCAACTTTCAAAAATAGATAAGAAATTTAGATTAAGTTTACCATATCCACCCTCAATTGATATTGTTATTATTAAAAACTTTAAACTCTGTCTTTTCTATAGTGGCGTTCTCAAGTTTTAAACCACAAAAAAAGAAAGTAAAAGAAAAGAAAGGTAAAGGAAAGAAATTTATTAAAAATTAGTAAAAATATTTGTGTTCTTGAGTTGAAGGAAAACAAAGGAAAAAAGTTGATTCAATTACAAGTATACTCATGAGAGGTTTAAAGTTTAAAAAGCAAGGACAATTATGTCTTTTGACATGTAAAATGTTATTTTTTCTTCCTTTTCCTTCATTGTGGGAGGAAAGTTTTTTAGCAAAAATATCTTTCAATATTCACTTTCTCTTCCTGTCTTTTCTTTCCTTAAAAAAAGCTCAAGAACACAAATTTATTTAAGTTTTCTTTTTCTTTCAAAATTGAACTCGTGAACACAGCGTAAATAAGTTATAAATTAATTGGTTAAGGGTAAGTGTCATTGTGCAAAAAGTATGAGAGAGAAAGTTGTAATAATGATGTTTTTCTTAGACTACGTGTTTTTTGTCGGTGAACTATAATTATGAGACGGAGAGGTCACCGTATATATATGTATGTCTGTGGGCTTTTAGTCTTTCACCATTTGTTTTGATTCAGCTTGGTCTTATAGCATAATGTTTTGCTTATAGATTAGTTCGAGTGTGATTTTTAATTTATGTTATGTTTTATAATGATTAACATATGGTGGTTAATATATAAAAGACGAGTGGATATGATTTATTAAAAACTAATTACTTATCAAGATCAAAATTACAACCCATTTATCAATATGGATCATATTTAATTAATTTATTAAAAGAAAATGATTGAGAGGCCTAAAAAATGAGACTAGTTATGTGCTTAATAGATGTGTCGATACAATTTATTCGTTTGTGAAAATCAACGGGCCTTCTGCTGTCTCCAACAGGTTGTGACACGCTATATTTAGGCAAATAATTAGGACACAGTAGTTTGGCATACCATCAACTACTTATTTACCAAATTGAACCTGAACAATAGACCTTATGGCCGCGTATTTAGTATCCTTTTGCGGCCCCCATGCGCTTCTATGATGTCAGTGTATATTAAATAAACAAATTAATTACATATTTTATACACATATATTCTCCCAACAACTTCATCCTCTCCCTTCAATAATCTCAACCACCAATCCACCTCATCTTCAATAAACCGATCATCTCTTATATTTTTCCCCTTTTACACCTTCATCAACACCCAAGAACCAAATATTAACATTAAATGAATTTTTTTATTCTCTTTTTGGTTATTTGTCTACTTTCAATATTCAACGCATTTTGGAAATTAAACGAGGCTCGCTTATGGATTGAAACTCGCTACTTATTTTCGTTTTTTGTTATTGCATTTGTATTTATAGCTTATTTGTTGTCATTGTTACAAAATAAATGCGGCGCGTTTTGGAAATTAAAGGAGGTACGTCTATGTTGAATTATGGTAGTCGGATTACATTTATATATTACGAATATGTGAGCCTATTGGGGGCACACACGTTAATACACGGAGAACACGTTTTATACTTCACGGTTTTATATAAATCACAAGGACTATAAATGAACAACACCCGAACCCTAAGGTGGCCGGTTTCCTAAGGAGGATCAAGAGGGGGTGTTTGTTCGATTGGTGGATAAGGAGAACAAGAGAATGAGGAGTTGTGATAGGACTAGGACTCGTCTCCTAGTTGATCAAGGCTAGGGATGAAGGACTATAAATACCCCTTACCCCATAAGCTCATTCACACGACACACAATTCTCAAAACCCTTAAAATAGTTTTCGGTTTTCTTTGTTCTTTCCCAACCGAGTTCGATAACCCTTATAAAGGTTTCTTCGATTTTCGGTTCATAGTTCTTCATCAATATTCGATTTCACCATCAAGGATTTAATCGACTTTACTTGCTCTTCCAAGCTCGACGTTGCAAGGTGTATTGTGGTTTCTTGGTTCGAAGGAAAATCCTAACAACGGTTTCGGGTTTTTGCTCTAATTCGGTCCAAGTGGTTTTCGGTTGTATTAGGGTTTCAAAACCCTAATTCGGTTCGTTGGTTTTCGGTTACAAGTCAATTGTTTGTTTGGTAATCGTTTTATTATACAAGGGTTGTTTGTTGTGGAGTAGCCCTAGAAGCTTACGTCGTTTGGTTGACGATGACTGTTGTCAGCAACGTGAGGCGATATGTGTTGTCGCTTATTTTTTTTCTTGATCGATTGGTTTTAAGGTCTGCGTTTCTATTTACCTTTTTATTTTGTGTTAACCTTATGCTATTATAGATCCAAATACGTGCGTACTCGTAGTAACTAGGATAATTAGATGTTAAAATTTCAACAGTGGCATCACGTGTCAAATCGTTTGTAGCTTTAATGGGTTACCGTTTTTGTTTTAATTATACGCCTTAGATTTACATGCCTATCTATTAAAAAACTTAGCCTATTGATCTACTGCGTTTGATATTTTATTTTGTTTTACTAGAAAATATTACATCATATTTTGATTCTTGCCATAGATAAATAAAATAAGTAGACATTGATTTGAAAATTATTAAAGCTAATAGTTTAAAAAGGAAAATTAAAATAGTTAATTTAGTTGTAAAATTCCTTTTTATTATTTGTCTTATTCCGGTTTAATAAGGACCCACTCAATACAATATGTGGTGAATGGGGCAATCTAGGCACTTTAGCTAGAAAAAAACCTATGAGGGTCTTATGGTTCGCCATTTGTGAAAGACTCCTAGAGACTGGATCTTTCTTGTTTTACTCTGTATGCTTAATGTCATTTTTTAATTATGAATCTTAGTATGCATGATTATTTAATGTCTAAATTGTTTACACGCCTAATTAAATATGTCATATGACTAAAAGATGATGTTATAGTAGTCTATTAATTTTACACGCCTGATGCATGCTCATAGTGACCAGCCATTTGTTTCATGGAAAACTGTTTTTGTGAAAATTAATAAGACGTTAAACTATTGAAACTTGTTTTTCATGAATTACAACTGGACGTTATGGACTCATGGGAAGTACGGCTCATCCACTAGAACAGACTATAAGATAAGTTTAAGGCAGGATGTTTTTGCGTAATTCCCTAAAGAAATAAGGTTTTTAATACGCTTCGCGCTGACCTGTTTCTCCGCTTCTTTGCGAGTTCGATTGGAGTTGCCGTGAACCATGGCATGTCACTACAGTGTTATTATTAAAAGTTTTTAAAATTAGTGTGACAAAGTTGTTTACATGCTTCTTTGTACACGTTTTGACACATTTATGTGAATACCCCTAGTAAAACTTTAAGTCTATGCCAGCCAACCTAGAACACGTGCAATTGGTTTGACCGCTTTGGTCAAACCTTAGGGCCCTACCAACCCATGGTGAATTTCGTGTACTGGTCAGACCTCTCACGATTTTTACAAGTTCTAGCTTGGTCGACTTAATTCGAGTAGGCTTGGTCAGACCTTGGACCCGAGGCATAAGATGATACTAAACATGCTCTTAACATTATTACTTGCTTACTAATGTTTTGACCAGTATCATATACCTAAGAGTTGCATTAAAATGCAATTAATGCTCGACGCTTACCTCTTGCCCCACTTGTTTACGCTCTGGTCAGACCTTTGGTAATAAGTGGGAGGTTAAGTTGGATCTTAGTCTTAATTAGTAAATTAATTGGGTAGTTAATTCTATTAAGAATTTAATTATTGAAAATACTAATTGTTTGAACTTTTTATATTGTAGATGACTACCTCAGTCGGAAACAATTCGGTATTCAGGAGTTTCTTTGAGAAACAAAAACTCGTTGGACACAACTTCATTGATTGGTACAGACAACTACGTTTGGTACTTTCAACTGAAGACAAGGAAACTTACCTTGAGCATCCTATTCCTACTGCACCAGTTGCACAACCTGGACAGCAAGTTCCTCCTGAGGCTCTTGCAGCTCATGCTGCATGGGTTAAAGGGCAAAAGGAAGTTGCTGTGCTCATGCTGTTAACCATGGACCTAGATATCCAACGGAATCTAGCTCATTTTGGTGCTTATGATATGCTCTAGGAACTAAAAGCTATGTTTTCCAAACAAGCTGAACAGGAACTTCTGCAGACCGTGAGAGAATTTCACACTTGCAAGCAGGAGGAAGGTCAATTTGTTAGCTCTCATGTTCTGAAAATGAAGGGCTACATTGACAACTTGGAGCGACTCGGTCAACCAATTGGTCAAAACCTTGCAGTGAGTCTTATATTAGTCTCTCTGAATAAGGATTTTGCCAGCTTCGTGCAGAATTTTAATATGCACGGCATGGGAAAGGACGTTGTACAGAATACATGTCATGCTTAGCTGCATGAAAGAAAAACTACTGCCAAAGAAAGATGCTAATCCTGCACTTCATGCAATACGAGCAGGAAGGGTTCAGAAAAACCAAAAAAATAAACCGCACAAAGCTGGTAAAGGAGGTCAAGGTAAAGGAAAGAACAAGATGGGCTATGCTCATAACAATGTTCCATTTGCTCCTAAACCTAAGACTCTTCCACCACCTAAGAAAGATAACCCAGCAAAGGACGCCATTTGCCACCAATGTGGTGAAGTTGGGCACTGAAGAAGGAACTGTCCCGTGTATCTCGCTGAGTTGATGAAAAAGAAAAAGCTATCTTAGGGAGCTAGCGCTTCAGGTATTTTCACCATAGAACTCTATTCTTTCCCTAGTAAATCTTGGATTTATGACACTGGTTGTGGTACTCATATTTGTATTACTACTCAGGGACTACAGGGAAGTAAGAAGCTGAAACCAGGGGCTTTGAGTCTGTACATGGGCGATGGTCATCGGTTCAGCCGGGGGGTTGAAGCAAATTGGCTTATCATTTTAGAGTCCTAGTGGATTAGTTATTGTCATGAACAATTTGTCATTATGCTCCCTTATTTACTAGAGGTGTTATTTTAGTTTGCGTTTGTTGACGATGGATTTTATTATCGTTTGATGTAACATTGTTATTTTAGTTTCAATGGATAATCATAGTTTATTTTATGGCTGTTTATGGGATGGCATTTTTGAAATTGGTAGTCTTGTTTAATACAAACGATAGTGTCTTGTATGCAATTATAATAAAAGAGCCAATATTAATTCAAACTCTTCTTTGTGGCACTGTGTCGAGGAGCATTAGCAAGAAAGCATTGAAAAAGTTTGAAACATGTCTGGACTTATCATTTCTTTTGACATTGAAGTACTTAGGAAATGTAAGTTTCATGCTTGTTTGGTAAGATGGCCAGATACCCTATTCACATCAAGTGGAAGGGATAAAGATCTACTTGGACTAAATAACCCACGATGTTATGTGGCCTATTTAGAATAGTGTCAGACAAGAGCTAGCTACTTTGTACTTTTACTGACAACTGCAGTCGTTATCATGTTTTTGTATGTTTACTTGCTTAAACATAAACATGAAGTGTTTGAAACTTTCAAAGTGTTTCAAAAGGAAGTAGAAAATCAACTCGGGAAGACCATAAAGTTACTACGTTTTGATTGTGGAGGTAAATATATGAGTCAAGAGTTTTTGAATCATCTAAAGGATCATGGGATTATTGCCTATAAAACTCCTCCCTACACGCCACAGCATAATGAAGTGTCAGAGAGGAGAAATTAAACACCGCTAGACATGGTTTGATCCATGATGAGTCAAACTACTCTACCAAAGTCCTTTTGGGATTATGCCCTTAAGTCTGCTGTACGCATTCTTAACATGGTTCCAACTAAGAAGGTTGATAAGACACCATACGAAGTATGGCATGGGCAAGCCCCTAAGATGTCTTACTTAAAAGTATGGGGTTGTGAGGCACTTGTTAAGCATGATACACTTGCCAAACTTAACAAACTAGAACCTAGAGCTTTTAAGTGTATCTTTGTAGGATACCCAAAAGAAACGATGAGATATTCTTTCTACTACCCACCCGAGAACAAAGTCTTTGTTTCTTAGAATGCTGAATTCTTTAAGAATGATGTATTAGATCATGAAGCAAGTGGGAGTCTAGAAGATCTTGAAATTATTCAAGAAGAAGATACACATCCTTCTTTAGACACTAGCTTAAATCATGAAGAGGATGATCAAGAAATTGATGAACCTCAAAGTGATATCAATCCCATTCGTAGGTCTACGAAGACACACCGTCCTAGAGATCGATTTTGTTTATACGTCGATGCTGAGGAACATGAGTTAGGGGATCTTGGTGAACCCGCTAACTATAAAGCCGCATTATTAGATCATGAATCTGACAAATGGCTTAATGTTATGAATGTGGAGATGTAATCCATGAAAGACAACAAAGTCTGGGAGTTAGTTAAGCTTCCTCCTGACGTAAAAACCATTGGTCATAAGTGGCTCTTCAAAAAGAAGACCAACATGGATGGAGTTGTACACACCTATAAAGCTCATCTAGTAGCTAAGGGCTTCACTCAAACCCCAGGGACTGATTATGAAGAAACCTTTTCTCCTATTGCAAACATTAGAGCTATTAGGATTCTTATAGCCATAGCTGCATTTTATGACTATAAGATTTAGCAAATGGATGTTAAAACTGCTTTCCTTAATGGATATCTTAATGAAGAGGTATACATGGAGCAACCTGAAGGTTTTGTCAGCCAAAAATTTCCAAACCAAGTATGCAAGCTGAAACGTTCCATTTATGGACTTAAGCAAGCATCTAGGCAATGGAATAAATGATTTGATGATGAAATTAAGAAATTTGGATTCAATCAAAATCGT
>BQNB010028701.1:0-31351 GCA_026074375.1 Tanacetum coccineum
CACTTAATATATTATTCCATTCCTCTAGCTTCTATATAAAAATCTTGGGTTTCTTCATATCATCATTATCTTTAATGTCACCTTGCAAATGGCTACAGGAGATTTTTACCTAAGCCATTTGCAAGGTGAGGTTAAGGATAATGATGATATGAAGAATGCCCAAGATTTGTATATAGAAACTAGAGGAAGACTTAATGGCAATGTATCCAATAATATATTAAGTGGTTGCCTCACATTTCAAAGACTCCGAAATTTTGTAGTGCGGTTGGAATTTTTGGAGCTTGTGGAGATCTGCAAAAGATTTTTCGCATTGCCGGAATTCTTTATCCGAGACGAATCTGCATTTTAGGCAAGAGATGGAACTACAATCATGATCCCGTCCAAAGCTAAACTCCAAAGCCGTTTCTTTTGGTATATTTTTCCTGAAATAAACAAACACGTATTCAGTGCATACCTCTTGGTTCCATTGTTATTCTTTTTCTACAAAAAATTAAGAGAATTGATATCACAAAAGAAGCATGTCTAGTAAGTCACTAGATTTAAGAGAATTAATAGCACAAAAGAAGCACGTCTAGTAAGCCACTAGACAAGCATGAAAAGAAAAATATACCAAAAGCTTATAAAAAATTAGAACATAAGACTATAATTTAATATGTATATATTTGTATGACCGGAATCATTTTAATTGGATTAATTTGTGCATCTATATGTCATGTTTTTGGTCCAACTAAGACATATGAAATAAATCCCAGGTTTAGTGAGTCACGTAATAAATAGCTTATTGCCTTATCCTTTCATACAATGTTAACAACTGAACTTACTCTGAACTCCCTCAATAATCTTAGTTCATTGTTTTTACTCAACAATCATATTCTAGAACCTGATTTGTTTTATATATACTTTTATACATAAGAGAAATGAATGCCATATGCAATACGGGTTTCTTCAGGTTCATAACATACCATGCCTAATACAAACAGAAAAGACAGTTTCTAAACACATAGAAAAATATTTTCAGCTTAGCTTCATCTCCATTGCCAATCATTTAAGTTTCCCTGTCTGTTTGGAATCTGGATAATATGAAGCAAACATGAGACCGAGATTTTAAACAAAAAAACTACGGGTTCAATTTAAAGCTAAGCTCTTGAAAGTAGCACCTATAGAATAGAAAGCTTCCATTAAATTAACAAACTTCTACATGTTTCAGATCCAGATGTCACATTTAAAAAAATATTGGACCACCCAAAGTTTCAATGAGACATGAAGTGCATATCTATTAAAAAATCAATTTGCTAAGTCAAAATCTTAGTCTACTTTATACTTTCATGAAGGAGCATACATAAGAGGCCAGGGTACGGTTTTTCCAGAAAACGCCACAAGAAAACGTCAAACCCATACCCCACCTCGCGTTTTCGTGCCTCAAGCCGTACTAGCCAGCCCAAATGGTCCGGGAAAATGCCAAAAGACGGCGCGAGACACTGTACCGTGTCTCGCGTTTTCATGTCGCGTTTTCGCGTTTAATAATTATTTTTTTATTTTGAAATCTTACCGTTATAACTTATAGGTAGAATATAAAAGAAATAGTGTGTAACTACTAACACGTGGCTTCTAATTTTTGGGGTTTCTTCAATAGCATAGGTAGATAAACAAAAAATAATGGTGTGTAAGGATGGGCGAACCTGCTCGGGCAGTCAAAGAAGAAAAATTGGTTGCGTAATAGTAGCAAGAAAAATGGAGGCTGGTACTATTTTTTTTCAAGTGAAGATAAAATTAATTTTAAGTTTGGATTTGTTTTAAGTTTGGGATTGTTTTTTTAAATAAATGAAAAAATAAAAAAAATGGTGTCACCATAACACCAGTGTTACCGGTGAGGAGGGTTTTGGTGTTATGGAAAAAAGTGGTGACGTGGCACCACTTTTTTCCACGGCACGAGCACGACGGCTCCACCGTACCTTGTGCTCTAAAGAAAATATATGCTTATATACAACTTCTTCATCATAGTTGTATGAATCATTTAGCCAATATGAGCTTGATTTTCACACACATGTAAATTTTGATTGTTATTCATTTATACAAGTTGTGTTATGAAAAGATATAAGCCTAATTAAGTAGTGACATGTTTTTAGGCCGTAACCTGTTTATTCCGAATTCCAGACCCGAAATAACGTGACCAGATTACCCGATTACTTATTGGGATGGGTTTCGAGTCACTTTTGCATAATCAAAAACCCAAATCAACCCAACCCCCCATAACCGGACCCGATAACACTCCTAATAGTAGTACACTACAAATGATGAATGATTACCTTCTTGGCTTCAGGTAACCTTCCGCCTCAATGCAGGCATAAGCTGCCAATGACAACGACAAATCGAGCTCCACTACCGGTGTGTTCTTAAGTGCACAAGGAACTTTAGAAGGGATATGATAGTAAGCAATTTTATAGTTCCAGCACGAATTCATCCTCTATGATTTGCAACACGTTTAAAAATGGAAGTAAGTCAAGGGTGATTACCAAACGAAGTTCCCTACCCGGGAAGTTCCCAAAGGCGTCTTACCCATTTTGTACATCAGGTTGTAGATTTGGTGCAGTAAGTTCCCAAAGGCGTCCTTTTCAGTTTTGTAAGTATTGGCACTATTACCCATTTTGTACACCAACTAAATAATGTTGTGACCATTCTTATATGGCATTTGTGAGGCACTCACCACCATGAGCCCTCATAATTATGTCGTTAGGTAACACGAATTCAAGCCAAGGTTGTTGAGGTTTCCAAAACAGTGCAAAATAGTGCATGCTTGGTATGCCTTGCTGATAAGTGTCTCGGAGCGAGTCTCGGAGCCTGTTCTGAATGTCGGGCTGATAATTTGCCTTCTCATATTCTTTCTCGAACTCTTCCAACTCTGACCAAGACCTATCTGCGAAGGTGAAATATTTATGGTTCTGCATTTGTTCCGATAGTTGACGCATCAATATCAACAGAACCTTTGTTGCCTACGAAAAACTAATTATCATGAGTGAAGTCTAGATTATAAAAAAAGTGAAACATGAAACTTATGTCCATGGTGAGTTATCAAAATAAAACTAAAAAAACATGGCGAGTGTTAAGTAGATATGTTGAAACTCATTTCTTAAAAACCAACAAAATGATTTTATGAAATTATATACCTTCAGCAAGGGAAACACTCAACTCATTTAAACAGGGAAATCGTGACCGAAAAACAGTCAAAATCATCTCCAAGAAAGCATCCACTAGATGAACAACAAAATGAATGGTTCCGTCTTTGATCAACATGACTCAACGCCCCGCGAGTCGTGTTTTCGGCTTCTTTTTTTTTTTTTCGTTTTCAAGTCTTTTTTATATATATATAAATGAAAAAAAAATAACGGAGTTATGGAGGATAAGATACAAAAACTAGATATTGAAAAAATAAAGAGGATAATACAACTTTGTGAAGTAATGGAGAATGAAGAAAAGTGGGTTGATTGAAGAAGAGGCGCATGTGTTTGTAAATTTATATAAGGTTTTAGTGTTGTCAACCTAATTTGTGTTTTAGAGGATTTGTTGGGTTTTATGGGCTTTCGTGGAATCCATTGTTTGGGCTTTCGTCAAATCACGGAACTTGTAAAATCTAGTCCACAAAATGCAAGGGTGAGCAGAAAAATCGAAAAAACCAAAATCGAATCGAATCGAACTAACCGAATCGAGTTTGCCAAAACCGAACCGAACTACAAATTCGATTTTCGGGTTGGATATGGGTTTGGCAATCTGAACCGAAAACCGAATGTATATAAATATATATATTTTTATATATAAAAATACCATTACAATTTTATTTTTATAAAAAAACATTTTTTATGGTTGAAATAATATTTTTTTTGCTAAATATCTATGGAATTATTGTTTTTAAAAAAATAAGTGGTGTTATTCGGGTCAACCCAAATTCCGAACCGAATTCAAATTCGGTTTTCGAATTAACCAAAAAAAATTAAACCGAACAACCCGGTAACCGAACCGATCAACACCCCTTCAATATGCTTCATCACCGCACAAAAAATCATTTTATAAAACGAAAATATGCAAAAACCATATTTAAAAAATAAAGAGAGGATATTTTTTTTTACAATATGTTAGTATTTTATTTACATAAATGAAAAAGACAAAAAAGAAAGTTGGGTGCTTGACGGCATCATAAATGTGGTGATATGGGGGGAGTGGTGGTTTTGATGTTTGGGGTATTCTAGTATTATGAGAAAAAGTGTTGATGTGCGGCACTTTTCTCATAACGCCAGATGATGACACGAAAGGGTACCTAGGCTCTTAGAGGAAGGAGTATAGTGAAGAGATGTATCTCCTCACTTGGGTCTCACAGGCTGCCACATCAGCATCTCACTCTCACTCAAAAATACCTTTCACTTATAACACACTCTTATCTCCTCACTTTGGCCTCACCACCCACAATTTTATTTTCTTTTTTATTTTTCCAAACAAAATAAATTGTATTCATTCAAACTAAAATACAATATGAAAATAAAAAAATAAAATTGTAACCTTATTTTTTATAAAATACACACCTACCATCCATTTTTTATATAGTATAAAATTGTAAGTTTAAAGTAAGAATGATAAACAAGAAAAACTACAAGGGCTCAAAATGTAAATATAACTTTTATATAAAAAAGCCAAAACCCACTTCATCTTCTTACTAAAAAAACCATCTTCTTCCTTAAGGCTGCCTACTATCGTTGAAGGTCCCGACCTACAATTTCCGGCGCCGCAACAGCTTTCTCTCTCCGGCGACCTACAGGCGACCTTTTGCCACTATGAGGCGAACTTTATTTTTTTTTAACAACAAAAACATTACAAATAAAACTCTAAATAAAAAAAATATTTTCACTTAATAATAAAAAATACATGAAGGGCCTAATATGTAAATTGTATATCTATTAAAAAAATTAAAAATATATATATAATTCGTATCTTCCCTGCAAACTCACACACACCACACAACCACGCAAACACACAACATAAACACAGCCATAAACACACACTACAATACACACAAAACACAAAGAAAAAGAAAAAAAAAAGAAGGATGCACACGACACCGGTCGTGCAGGCGATTAAAATTGGTTTCGGTCTCCGGCGACCGACTAACCACTAAGGTGGCGACCGACGGCGACCGACCCGTAGTGACTAGCCTAAAAAAAACTACATGCAGCACCATCTTTTTCTTTTAAACACTTTTTTTTAAAAACCATCACACACAAACACCCTACATATTTATATAAAGCAAAAGAAAAAAAAGATAAAAAAAACCCATCTTTTTTTGCCTTTTTGTCTGTATTTGACTCGTCTCAATGACGAGATACCCGAATTTCAGAAGTGGCGAGCGCCAGTAGTGTGGTGGCGAGGGGTTTGGCGAAGCCACGTCGGATGTGGCGAGCCCAACTCGTTGCCATACTCCTTCCTCTTAGTAAAAACAAAAGTTTCTGCCGCTTTCTTGTTCTCTAATTGGCTTACGTACTCTGAATTACTTCGTTGGTTATTAATTATGGATATATGGTTAATCGGATACAAGAGTAGAAAAATTATTTGCATTGCTGTAAATTTCTCTTTTATATCTATTATTTGGGTAAATTACAACGACAATCCCTAACATTAAACAAATTGCAAATATAGTCCTTTTCCTGGCTAGGGTTTCCATTAGTTCCCAAGCTAAAGTTTGTGCCTTCTTAAGGGTCCAAAACCTTGACACTCATTAAAAATCTCGTCAAATGTAAGGGAGATTTGGTCTTTTCAAAAGTTATTGTCCAAACAGGTAAACACCATTTTCTTTCCTATTTTTTCTCTTACCATATACTAAATATCCATCTTCTTCAACCTCTCAAGCACCAATGCCACCGCCTACACGACCACTGTTGCCACCATCGTCGTTGCATTCGGTTATCTCGTTGTTTCTTATTAATTTCTTTACAGCCACCACGACCCCACAGTCGTACCCACTACCTTGTTGTTGATTGTCCTTAACGAGGGCAAACTGTGTGCATTGACGCGGTGTACAATAGCTAACAATCATCTAGACGACATTAATTTGTAATTTGTTGGCCTTCCTTGTATACCCAAGCGTTAGAAAATACAAACGGGTTTGCAAAATATTTCCATATATTTAGAAACATCTATGACTACATAGCTATAGCAAAAGCAAATTAAGTTGGTATAACATATATTCTTGGGGTTGTAGTACCTTTAGTTAAAAGTTTCGAATAAAAAAGTTAGCAAAAATCAATAATTATATTAAGGGTGAAAATCATTAAATAGTAACTATTAGTGCAAATATTACGATATTTAATCTATACGATCTCTTTATGTTTTGGTGATAACAAACATGTAACTTGTAATACATAACGTAAAGTACGCAAGTTACTCGTAATCACAAATCATCAATGCATACATGCATCAACAACACTCGATGTCTCAAGTCTGCATCAACACCGACATTTGTTTGCACCCGATGTAAATCACATAAGGTATGTACAAACAAATAAAACTTGTAGGATGATCAAAGAAAAATATTTTTTTTCTTAACCATTACATTTCTACAAAAGTATTTTTCACAAAAATAAATAAACACAAAATACTTTTTAATAAAAGAAATGTTTTATTTAAATATAAAATTTGAAATCTGGTTTTCCCCCCAAAATGGAAGCTTCTATACCAGATACAACCTTCCCCACAAAAAGACAAAAAAGGGAGCGGAGTCTAGGCGGCGGCCCCCTTATAGGCCTGGCGGCCCCCTTATATATAAGGGACCGCCGGGACCGCCGTTGCCAGACTGTCAGCTTTCAGCTCCTATAAATAGTGGGTCATCTCCAACTGATTTCATAACCCTTTTGCACGAATTTCTCTCAGTTCTTTCTCTCTCTAGATCTCACTAAATCTCTCTAAATCTTTGATCATTTAACTTGTTTAATCTTGTTTAAATGTGATCCAATCTTCTACTCTTTCCTTCTTCCCTCAAGTGCAAGAGAAGAACTTCGGTCATCTTCAAGATCCGAAGTTATGTAGTCTAGTTAGTCCATTTGTAACATTTGTTACATATAGATCGAGTCAATGTCTTCCAATCTTTAGTAGTGTGTAGATCCAAATGATGTATATATTTGGATGGGTTGATTGTGGGTTGGTTAGTATTTTAGGCCTTAAAATACATTGGTGAAGTGGTAGATTGGTTCTAGCTAAGATTAGGACTCGACATTAGCTTAGTGTCGGAAAATATTAAGCGACGCGTTTATGTGTTTATGCCATAAAACACAAAGGTTTGTTATGTTGGGGCATAAATACATATGGGGTTTGATTGTAATCGAAGAAGGACCTCGAATTAGCTTTAGTGTCATGGAAAATAAGTATAAGAATGAGTATGAAGAGTATAAGGTTTTTTCTGCAGAAAGAGAGCTGTTGTTAGTGAAGTAACTCTCTAGTTGGATACTCGAGGAGTGGAGTAGGGCGAAGAGGAGCTTCGTGACCGAACCAGTATAAATCACTGTGTCGGTTTGCATTTTCTTTTACCTTTCGCTTTACTTATTTCTTTACATTTATCGCTTTACTTTTATACTTGCATTGTGATCATGATTGTGTGAATGGTTGTGTAGATCTTGTTAGTTAAGGTTGTGTAGCTCTTTGTGCCATATATTATGAATGTGGTTATATTGTTAGAATATGCGTTAGCTATTGTAAACCTATTATCGCACTTCTTCATATTGGTCAAACTTGATCGGGTAATTGATACATATGATCTTGTCGAAAAAACCTCTTTTTTCATGGTGGCGGTTGAGTCTATCAACTCAGGCGGCCCCCTGATATACTTGCGGCCCCCCATATATATATGGGACAGCCGGTAGAAGAGTGATGTAATCTTTGATCTTAAAGTTTTTAAATGAAAACGTATTCACCCCCTCTACGGTTTCCACAATTGGTATCAGAGCCATATTATAAATATATATATATGATTTAAAACTAAAATTTTATTATTATAAAATAAAAAAATAATAATTTTATAATAAAAAAAAGAAAGAGAAAGAGAGAGTAAAGTAAGATGGGCCCACAAAAATTGGAATTGTCAGAAAGAGAGGATGTGAAGGCTAGAATTGAAATTGGTTATCAGTGTCATTAATGAATTAAAAAAAATTCACCAAACAGCGTTTATCACTTTAATACTAAGCCAACAGGGCCTACACCCCCAAACAAACACGCCAGATACACGTCTTAGTGTATGAGTTGTGACCGTCTAGTTAGAAAGGTCTCATATGATGACACGTGTTATTCTCATGGCGCTCTCTCTTACCCTTCCCAACCCGCCTTTTTCTTCTTCTTTTCCAGTAACACTTTTTCCCTAAATTCAGTTTCAAAATCACAAAATCATGTTTCGATTTCTGTCTACTTGCATCATAAATCATTTCAACTACACCAAATTACAATAATTTTTAAGAATTCGAAGTTCATCAAAATAAGAGTTTTGTTGACTTTGAATCAAAACGAAATTACCACGACAATTATTAATTAATAATCTATAAGTTAACATCATTTCTTTATCGTTTATAATTTCTATTAAAGTTTATACTTCAAAAAAAATCAAGTATTTATATAAGAGCCTACTAAGTGTGATGAAATCTATTGATGATTTTTTTTAATTTTTATTTGTGAAAATATATATTTTGTATTCATTAATACTGAATGTAAGTTAATTATGAACAAAATCAGTATTTTTATGAAAAATTCATTTTTATAGAGAACAAGTTTTTAGTTATGATGAACAACCCCTAAAATGGTGATGAACATTAACTTGGTTTGTTTTCCAATTTATTGTGTTCTTAAAATATTAATGTGATGTTTTTTAAAATGATGAACAATGTTTAAATAGGGGATAAACAAAACCTTAAATGTGCATTTGTTCATCACATAATGTTCATTAAGTGAGTGTTAATCATAAAATGTTTATCAAAGTAAGTGTTAACCACAAAATGTTCACTAAAGAAAGCTAAGTTTCAAGTGCAGTTAGTGTTCATCACAGAATACTCTAATATTGTAATTATAGAGTTTGTAGGTGTTTATCAAAAAATGTATGGATAGGGGAGTAACTAGATGCAAGGTTAATAAGGATGTTTGGTGATTGGTTAAGTTGAATTTAGAGTGTTTGGTTGTGAAGAAACCAAGTTTGAATGTGCTTTTTGGGGATGTGAGTGTTGTAATTTATTTTTTGTGAGTTTGTAAGTTATTGTTTTGAATATCTCAATAAACTTGTTAGGTTCATCAAGTAATATTCATAAAAAAGAAAGCTTCTTATATTCATTAGTCTATGTTCATCAATATAAAACATTTTGTAGTTTTTTATTTTTTTATTAATATATGTTTATCAGTTTTTTATCCTTATCAATTTAAGTTCATCAATACGTAACTAGTAATACTCTGTCCATAAGTTGATCGAATGCTCATAAATTATGGTTTAAATGTTCATAAATCATGGTCTGAATGTTCATCAACCGTGGTTATCGTATCTTGATGTTCACCAATCATCTATTATATTATAAGATTTAGTTTGTACATTAAGTGTGCAATATTAATGATGGGCTTGAATTAATATCATAACTCAAATTCATGTCAAGGGTTGCAGCCACTCCCACCAAGTGAATATGAATATGAAGTGTTGCTTTTCATCTCTTTTCCTCCTATCAGTTAGGAGTATAAGTCACTTATAAGACGGTACCAGTTTAATAATTATGTCACTGTGCGTTAACTGCTACACTAATAACACAAATGAAGTTGAAGCGTTGTTTAAGTTTATAGAATACAAACCGTCTCAACTACCCATGAAATGTTCTTGCACTTATAATTTACTATAACATAAGAACATCTCACATCTATAAATAACATATGCATTCCTTTAGCTTCCCACACCTCACAAGCCATGACGAACTAAAAATTCTCAGGACCGACGAAGACAAAGTACCGCACCATAAATATTGTTTACGAGGAATATTTCAACAACCTATATATTAACATAAATATTGTTTACAATCTTTTTCAACCATTGAAACTCCAGCTGAGAAACAAAAAGGAACCGAATGATATTTTAACAAACAGTTACGTACAAAATATAGAATATAATTCGATTTGGAAGGGATCAAGAGAACGAAGTTGGAGACAGACCTGCAAAAACAATGATGAAGAACAACAAGCGACAGTAAGTAATCTTAACCATCTTGATATTGATATTGATCATACATCTCCTTTGTTTGATACATTTTAGCATTTCATATTTCTTGGTCTCTTAATATTTTGTGGTTCGTGAGAAGGAAGAAGCTTTGAAGAAGAAGATGAGAAGCGGCGTTGTAGTGGTCAGTTACAAATGTAACCTAAATTTGATATACTCTGTAAACATTTGATGTAACCCAATAACAAAATATGGTGTTTGTTATTTTTATTTGTAAAAAAACCCATTAACTCATTAAGTGAACACACAAGTACTCTAATTATTCTTATAGTAAAATCCATAAATAAATCTGTCATACGCGTAACTCTATGTTTTTAAAAAGTTTTTATTTTTTCTTTGTTTTTCATGTCATTAGTATTATCAATACGAAATGACTATTAACAGTTAATATATTTAAGATTGTATAAGGTAATGAAATTAGCACTACGAGGTTATAGACTTATATGTGACTAACTGTGTTTAATTGACATCAACTTATATGATGCCACAGATCGCAGCTACGATAATAGTTATATTATAAAGACCGATAAAGAAAGGTTCAGTTCATGGTTATTAAGCTTATCGATGCTGGCGCATTTGCTTTACATCCAAATGACAAATGAGCTGGGGGCTGAAGATAATAAAGGTCAGTTATCCAAAAACACGATGACGGGTCTGACAACCAATCGCCAGTAAACTCCTCACCTCAACAACATCAATAATAAGCCAGGGAATTAATCACTCCACCAATATACGTAAAAAACGTGTGGGTTTGAGCAGAGATCAGAAATCAAGGGAACGGATAGTAGGTATTTAGGGCATGTAACCGTATGCCAAACGTTCAATTTAAAAACGAAAATCCAAAAGCTGGAGATATGGACGTTGATGCAAGAATCTAATTTATATATTCATAAAATTTTAATTATACAGGTTTTCGTCGGTTGGTATTTCGCCTCTAGGGATGCATTGTAGTGATTTTTGTAACTATAAGTTACTTTGTGCAATCGGAACAAAATGGCTATGATCTTTGCGATGTAGCTCTAATATTGATTCTTGGTGTACTGTTGGCTTATGCCATAATATAAGCATCTAGCATTGTATGTTACATCTAGATGTCTAACGTCCAATGTGCTCCATGTCTTTCGAAATAAGCTTGCAGAGCTTTTATCGTGGCAAGCCCATATCTTGGCTTAAAAAGTTGCTCAAACCACGATCGAACTTAAACTACTCATAAATGTGAACAACAACACAACAAAAACATTTGTAAACATAAAGAAAATTTATTTCATTCGTAATTTAAGTTATCATTCTAATAATTTCTTGCTAAGCCATACGAATAATCATTTTTCATCATCATCATAATCATAATCAATCTCTTAATTCAATTCAGTTTAGTTTCAGAAATTATCCATCCTTTGAAAAACAAATCAGAAGTCCTTAATAAAACATATTACATCAGGCCCACAAAGAAGATAATAAAACTCTTATAGACCCGAGTCATGCGCAAGTTGTTAAGTATCCATCCAATTTCGATGATGTAAAATGTGTTTTTAAATTTGCTTATGGTTTATCAGACTTAGATGAATGCTGATGTGAATGAATAGAATTTGTACAAAAATAATGAATTATGTTCGTATTCATCTCCATAATGTTAATTAAGTTTTAGATACTTTTAGGTGCTTATCATTATTTACGGAATGTTGATGTGAATGAGTAGATGTACGAAAAGTGTTAGGTTCAGTTCATAGATATAGATTATTGCATTGATATGATCTCGGTGATGTTTGATTGTAGGATTATATAATTACATGCTTATTGTTATATAATCAGTGGAATGTTAGATATAATGAAATCATTATTTGTTACAGAGTAGTTTTTAGTCGTTCTAGCACTTAACCTTGTTTGACCTTGGGTTGGTTAAACAAAAGAAAAGATTGTATTAATACATTAGTAATTAAGTAAACGAAAATATATTTTCAAACTTTGCTTGTGCTTGCATTGTTCTAACACACACATATAATTATATTCTTTTCATAAACATATAGTATTTTACAAAAGTTGTGTGTTATATAAAAATAGTTAGGAAAACCATTTATATACTCATAAAATGTCAAAAACTCTGCATAGTATACGTAACAACAAATAGTTTTTCGCACAAGCAAAATATATGACAATCTTTAAGTAAGAAATTAACTTGTCATTATTCATCAACCTCACTTTACAACTAGTCTTAGGATTAATGGAACACACTATGAAAATCTTTATTTGTTTTCTTTTAAAAGAGTGTTTGTGAGGGTCAAGAAAGATTTCAAATATATATCAACTCATTATTCAAACTATGATTGATATTATTATCGAATCTAATTGACAAGTTTTCGAGTATGGACAAGAAATCAGATTCTTATTTGTCTAGCTTTGAGATTATATCAAAATGTAACAAGAGATATTATCTTAAACCTACATACTCAATCACACTCGATTGATATGAAAATAACGACATCCTTTTCCAAGACGACAAGAATATGCATTCGGATCATAACTCACACTTTTGTAATTGATGTCATATTTAGTCTACTCGTCCAATAGTTGTGTTCCAAATATTTAGAAAATATATGTATAAAATACACAATGAAGTAGGATTGACGACTTGAATGTTTTGTCCAAAATATCCAAGTAAATTACCTTGCAATGCACTTGGTAAAGTCGTCATCTCCGAAAAGCCAAACATGAGCAAATGCACAACATATGTAACTTTGCTTAAACAATTCAAAAGCATAACTCAAAACTCAAATTCTCTTCTCATTAAAACTTTCTCTTACTTTACCAACTAAGCATAATATTTCTTCTTCACCAAATGAGAACGTTTAACCATCTAAGGCTAGGACTAGGAGTAATTGAACATATTCCACAAACTATTATTGTACTTTCTTTAAATAAGTTATCGTAATAGGATTTCGAATATGAAGATGATTATTATTCAAACGATAATCAATCTCACTATTCAATCTAATTACAAATTTGGAATATGAACATGAAATCGAGATTAGGATTTATCTCGATCATGGAAATATCAATAAAATGACCATAGATATTTTTCTGAGTCTACATGTTTAACCATCGTTGGTTATTATATGAAATCACAAAGTCAATTGCAAGACAACAAGATTAGTCATCAAATTGCAACTCACACCTGCAATGAAGATGTCTCATTAAGTCTAAAGTGTTCAAATGTTTGTGTTATTAGCTATGGTCAAATTATACATGCTAAACCTAACTCACTCTAAGTAGGATTGACGACTTATAAATTTACATCGAGAAACTCATAAGTACTCCAACTTGATAAGCAAGACTTGGATGTCATTCCGAAAACTCAAACCAAGAACCCTTATAACTTATATAAGCTTCTCCTAATGACCTAATATCAACATCATCTCCCAAATAATGGGAAAATGATCCTTGCCCAAATTTGGCACCTCTACGGATCGATGGATCCTACGTTCTAGATTCATCTTCGGTTTAGCTAGATCCGCCCTATGGCATCTAATTTAAGCATCTTCCTCTTGTCAATCTCTTGCTTAAAAGTCCAACATACATGTAATTAACCTTTAGTAAATCATCATTATTTCTACAAAGAAAATTTTACAATATCTATTAAGGTAAGTAACCTTAATTAGATCTCTTTCTTAAAAGACATGCAATTGTTCATTCTTTGAACACTTTTAATATAGTACATTACACATTGTCACTCTTAAGCAAAATCTTAGGATTTAGATGACTCGTTCTTTCTTAAAATTACAACAACTTGATTTCTCTCTCACTCAACCCTAGAATTCCACACATCTTGAATAGGATTATGAGAACTGAAATTAAAGCATGTTAGTTGAGTCATATTAGGCCCCTTATGAAGAGACAATACAAATTTCATCTTTTCTACACTTCATTAGGCAAATATAAGAATTTTATTTTGTCTAACATGAGAATGACTACTGAAGAATCTCTTGCACTAGAAATTCAATTTGACCTAACGGTTGAATTGCTTCTAAGAGTGAAGTTGGGTTCGTGGTATAACCCGTAAAAATGGTCGTGTTTAGCCTAAATTGAGCACAACTATTGATAGTCTCATATTCATTCTCTAATTTGATTAAATGGCTCTTCCTAATTATGCCTAATGATAGTCTACATTGATGGACTTTGTATCTCATTAGGAGTACACACTAAGCAAGTAGATATTAGGTTTCTCCTTAGTCAATCTAGACAACCTGCACCTCACATATGTGCTTTAAAGTTTCAAGATGATAAATTGCTCCCATGTAATCCAATTATATGCCTTCATGATTATCTTGATGCTCAACGTTTATTTGCTTAGCTATTGAATGCATATTTATTGTAAAGACTTTTGTCTTCTTCTAGAAATTTAGATAAAATATCTCTTAGTTTATCTAATTAATACATGCTCTTAAATGCTAAATGCTAACATGTTTTACATGACGATTACAATTTAAAATTATCATGCTTTGTATGCGTCATCTTACATGACTTACATGTTAATTGTGCACCCACACTAGGTTAGTTTAATGTATGACAATTAACGTTTAGATGTCATATAGTCTTACACATTAATCTCGTTGATTATTGGTTGATGCATGCTTATATAAACTTGCATGCTTATATCTATATGTCTTATGCATCTAGGTATATATTTTCTCACACTAGAACATTTTTCTTTGCGCCAGTGTCACAGATCTAAAAAGTCAAAAGCATCATAAAATGGTCTTAAATCTCCTAGAGTCTTCACCCACACATTCCCTTAATCATCATCTCGCTTTCTTCAAAATGATCCACTCTTTTGTCAAGGCAAGGTTAGATACAAATCTAATCCACCTCAAAGTAGGTTTGACAACTTAAATGTTTCATCCAAAATATTCAATTATCTTTAACTTGCGATCGTAAACGTTAAAAGTCATATCTAAAAATTCATATTCAAGCCTTTTAACAACTTAAGTTGAAACGCTCTCCTTTTCTCTTTGACTAAAACATGATTTCTTTACCCCTCAAGCACAAATCGTTAAATTATCTTCGTCTAGGCCTAGGAATGATGGAACATATTTCGTAAAAACTAGTCTTGATTCTAGTCTATTTTCTATTCTATGTGGCGTGACTACTTAATTACTTCATCTGAATTACCATAAGTATTTTTAATTAGCGAAATGCAAATTAAAATGTCACTCCTTTCGCAAAATTTGTCAAAAATCAAGCATAAATCACTCCTCCTGTTGGCGGCCCCCAAATATATTTGGGACCACCAGCAACATGCTTGTAATAGCGCTCATTCTTTTCTAAATCGATGACCAAACACTCCTTCTCTTCTACTGCTACGAGCTGACATCTACTCTACACCCAAACTTGTGCCCAATATCTCTCTAAAGATCAATGGGTCATCATTATATCCCAATTCTCAAAGCATCGTTGCTCATGGTGTCAATAGTCAAGTGAATTTCATAATAAAATGTGTCTCATTCTAAAGCATAATCCTTACCATCGCCATACTCACAAATCCCCTCACGTCTTGGTCCTCACATCTTGTAAACGTCTTTTCTCACCTCAAATGGTCTTTTCACTTCTAAGCGGTTCCTCTCACTTTTAATAGTCTTCTTACTTCTAATAGTCGTTTCACTTCTAATAGTCCTTTTACTTCTGACGTCTCTTCTCACTTCTAAACGTTCTTTTTCACTTCTAATAAGTATTCTCACCTCTAACGTTTCTTCTCACTTCTAAACGTTTCTTCTCTCTTCTAATAGTATTGTTACTATTAAATTCCTCCTATATCTCTTGACAACTTAATTATTTTATCCGAAATATTTAAGTAACTTGCAAAATGCAAATGTCACTCCTTCGCAAAACTTTCCACTCTCCAGAAAGTGAAGAACATAAAGAAGATATTCACTCTTCAAGTGTTATTGAGTCACCATATATTTGCGTCTCTCATTATTCTTCCACCATGAAAGAACTACCACCTCATTTCAGATACCCACCTTTGTTCCTCAACATTGACAACCAACAAAACACCAAACAAACCTTTGAATTCCCAATCATCCACCTTTGTGTCAATAGGATCACATGCACATCAATTGTTAGTGCAAATGATATATCAGTCATTTCTGACAACCTCTTGTCAACACGTTCCTTCGTTAGTCTCGCTCATCCTTCCCTACTTTTTGGCTCTATGGAATCATTTTCTATCACATTCAAGAGCATATCGTCTCCATCCTCATCTTATTTTTCTTTTTATTTCTTTAAAGTATATATTTTGGCATATATCTTGCCAAGATATTAAATGACATTCGTCTCCTTTTAAAAAGTTATTCTCATAATATTTGTATGTCAATCAATAAACGAATCCAATTCTCGTTTATTAAAAGTTGGTCGAATCTTAGTCCTTAAACATACGTCTCGATTCTTTTTATTTTGTCATTTTGGTTGTTGATTTTAAAATAATGATTACATGTGTCTAGTTTCTAATTATCTTTCAAAGTGTCATACTTTAGAATAATAACACCTAAAAGTGCATGTCTAGTTCCTCGCTAATATCTTGCTATATATATATATATGTATGTATGTATGTATGTATGTATGTATGTATGTATGTATGTATGTGTGTGTGTGCGCACACTTGTCTACTAACTTTGTTTTGTAGCACACGTCCATATCTTGATTCTTTGGTGCCCCAAACAAGGGGGAGCATACACCAAAGGGGAGCACTTGCAAGCGTTCTACTCATTTAAATTGCATTCATCGAACTTCTTGAGCATCGATGGTAATTTATTTGATCCATGGATCCGTTAGAGTCAATATACAAGGAATGTAATTATCATGAGGGTGCAATGAGCAAGGGGGAGCTTGAAGATGTGTAAGTAAATAGCATGGAGTTGGTTAAACTGTGATGATAGAAGAATTTACTGGGATGATGCAAGCTCACCTTTATAGAAAGATAGGATATGGGATCGTCAAAGACAATTAAGGGTTCATCCATACTCTAGATACTTCACCTCCTCTACTTCAAAATCACCTTCAACCTTTAGGTTTCTTCTCATACTTTCAACTTATATACTTGAAGCACCTACATTCCTATCATGTCTTCTGCGCATCTCTCACGACCTCTTCTAAATTATCGAAGTAACACAAAATCACCTTCAAGCCTACTTCTCATTTTTTTACTCCAATCCATATACTCGGAGCACCTACCTTTTTCTTATTTATCCTACCTATACACCTGGAGCACCTAATTTCTTCTCATGTATTCCTCTCATTTCTTATGACCTCCTCTCAATCTAATGGTTTCACTCCCCCACCGTTAACGTCTAGTTGACCGGTCAAGGAGGGCTTTTGAGAAATAGGTCCTGGGTTCAATCCCAACTCCTGGTTAATTAGGTCACTGGAACAGGTGCTCATTGTCTGGGGCTTGGTCCTTGGGGAAGGGTTAGTCGGCACCCAAAAGGGTGCACATGGTCAGGGTTTCCCCTATGATTTAAACCTTTTGAGAACTATCTAGGAAAAACAAAATCACCTTCAACCTTCATTTCTCATGTCTTTTTCCTCATACCTTCAATCTATATACTCGAAGCACCTACCTTCTTTTCATTCCTTCAAACTATATACTCGGAGCACCTACCTTCTTCTAATTCCTCAAACCTATATACCCAGAACACTTACCTTCTTTCCATAACTCCAACCTAAATGCTCCAACCTATATCTAAGAAAAACCTTTTTGCTTTGACAAAAGGGGGGGAAGGAATGTAAACAAGTAATTTTTAAACTTTACTATGTTTTATAGTTTACATATTTTGTTAAAAGTTACTCGTAGATGTATACTTCAATTCACGAATATCTCACCATCCCTATCCACCATAACTTATGGATATCTCACCATCCTTATCCACTACAAGTATACATTTATCAACTCGATCTCGACATCCTGAGACTCTTACCCATATTGGCTTCACTAGTTAGATCGGGCCAAGCAAACGGGCTAACCCATTAAGGCCCAATAGAGTTCAGCCCACTAACACCCATTAAGGCCCAATCAAAGCTTCTAGAATATGGAGGGAAACTAGTGAATTCAAATTTAAATTAAGCTTCTAGAAGATGGAGGGAAACTAGTTGGTGCATGCTTTTGTCCAAACACCCTTTTATCCAATCACCCTTTTATCCATTAGACAAAATAGATTTCTCCAAGCCAAGGCTCTTCTATAAAATGCCAAGGTTTTCTTCCTCATCCTCTTTGAGGCAAAACCCATAGCTTCACCATCACCAACACATATAAATTCTTTCTTCATCTTTGATCATGGTTCTAGCATAAGGCATGGATCATGGTTACTTTATATGTTAGTTCCACTAATACCATAGGGTATTTAGTGAAGTATAAGATGTCTCTACATATAAGTGATCATCCTTGATTACTTATAGATCATGTAGTAGATTGGGTTGCATGGAAGTGATTACATTTGATCACTTGTATGTCATAGAGTAGATTCGATTTCTATATTGTAATTCTTGTGTATTTGTGTAAGATCCGGATAGTGTATAAATCTAGAAGTAGTGTTTGTGTGTCGGTTATTATTTTAGGCCTCAAAATACATTGGTGATGTGGTAAATTGGTTCTAGCAAAGATTAGGACTCGACATTTAGCTTAGTGTTGGAAAACAATGTAAGCGACGCGGTTTATGTGTTTAGGCTAAAAACACAAGGTTTGTTATGTTGGGCCACAAAATATAACGGGTTTGGTTGTACCCGAATAAGGACTCGACATTTAGCCTAGTGTCGAAAATTGGTATAAGCGACGTGTAACGGTCTTCTCCGCTTAAAGGGAGCTTGCTGATTAGTGAAGTAACTCTCGAGTTGGATACTCGAGGGGTGGAGTAGGGCGAAGAGGAGCTTCGTGATCGAACCACTATAAATCACCGTGTTCGGTTTGCATTTCCTTTTACTTTTCGCTTTACTTATTTCTTTACATTTATCGCTTTATTTTTACATTTGAATTGTGCTCTTGATTGTGTTTATTGTTGTGTATATCATGTTACGTACGCTTGTGTAATTCTTTGTAGTAAATATTGTGGATGTGGTTCTATTGTTAGAATATGTATTAGTTATTATAGATCTATAATCAGCACTTCTCATATTGCGTCAAACTTGATTGGTGATTTGATACGAAAGATTTAAAGTTTTTAAACGAAAACTTATTCACCCCCTCCCCCTTTATGGTTTCCACAATACAGTAATTTTATCCCATGATCGTACACTTATATCGGTTTATAAGGACTTTTTTACAAGTTTTAACACCATTTTATTAATGATCGAATCACTTGTGTTATTTATAACCAAGATGGTCTAGAGTTTGGTTATCCTTTAATTTTCTCCCATGACAAAACATGCTATTGCACTGTTTTGTTAATGATTAAAATACTTAGGTTATTTTATCACTTTTGAGGGCGTCAATTTAGGGTTTGGAAAACCTTTAATCTTCTCCCGTGATAAGACATGTGATTACATTATTTTAATAAAACGCTTAAATTGTTAATTGTGTTGTGCAATATTTTATGTATTGTCCTTAATTTTATATCTACTAAGGTTGCATATTAGAATATATTAGACATGTTGACACATAAATAATTAAACAATGTTTAGACTTAAGTTAAGAAAATGTTTTTTTAACTTATGCTACGAAGAATGAATGCATGTTTCTTTGTACATATTTTATGATTCACATTGTTTATCAAAATATACATATAGAGATCACTTGCAATTGCCTTTTTCCTACGGTGAGACCTAGGTGAATTGCAACCCAAGCTGATTGTTATCTATGCGTGAGACCTAGACTTATTCTTACAGATTTCACATTTAATGACTTAATCGAGTTAGGCAGTGAGACCTTTAATCTGAGACATGGATGGGACTGAATGTACTAGCTTGACACTACTGCTTTGGTCACTTAGTGTCTTGAGTCCCATAAAGGATCTAATAATAGCAATGAGTTGCAATTACTGAACATCACTTACCTATTGACTTCACCATTGCCAGCGGATCAACTAGTGTAATGGTGGAAGTTCAATGAGGATCTTAGCCTTTTATTAGATTAATTGTTTTATTGTATAAACTTTGGTAGTTAATTTTAAAAGGATTAATTATTGAAAGTACTAAATTAGTGAACTTCGTTTATTTTGTAGATGTCAACACTTGTTCAAACCATGAACAACGCGACCATCAGGTCTATTATTGAAAAACAGAAATTTTATGGGCCTAACTTTCTTGACTGGTATCGCAACCTAAGGATTGTCCTTAGATTTGAACATAAGGCGGTCCATCTAGAAACACCTATTGTCGATGCTCATGTGCTTGTCGTTTTCGTTGTTATTGCTGCTGAGTACAGTAAGTTGCTTGATGCTGAGCAGGAAGTTGCATGTCTTATGTTAGCTAGTATGACTCTTGAGATTCAAAATAGAATGAAAGACTACTATACTTATGACATGCTAGAGGAACTGAAAACCATGTTCTAGCAACAGGCTGATTAGGAATTGTTTGAAATTGTGAAAATAGGAGGAAGGAAAATATGTTAGCTCATATGTCTTGAAGATGAAAGGCTATCTAGATCAATTGGAATGCCTTGGTTATCTCATGCCCAAAGGACTTGGAGTGAGTTTGATCTGCAATTCTCTCTCTAAGAAATATAAGCAAATTGTACAAAACTATAACATGCATAGCATGAGGAAGACTATAGTTGAGCTGCATGATATGCTTAAGCTAGCTGAAAAATGTATTCCTAAGAAGGTATTTGTTCCTGCTATCTTAGCGATTAGGGGAGGTAGAATCCTTTAAAAAGAATAACAAATCGTGAAATGCTTGAGGCAATGACAAAGGCAAGGCAAAGGGTAAGCTTGCTTACACCCCCAAACCAAAGATCCACCCACTAGCAAAGAAGGAGCATTTGGCTAAGGACTCGACATATCGTCACTGCAATGAGGTGGGTCGCTGTAAAAGGAATTGTCGTGTTTACCTGGCAGAGTTACTAAAGAACAAGGCTAGCTTGACTACATGTATCTTCACTATAAAACTTTATTCTATTCCTAATAAATCTAGGGTTTATGATATTTGTAAAACCCAAAATTTGAATTTCTTGTCATATTAGTAATTTTGAATATAACCTAAAGTTTATTAATAAGTATTTGAAAATAAAACCTTAGGTTATAATTTTGGGAAATTATAAAGATATAATATAAGATATATAGTTTTAAAAATATATATATAATTCTCTAATTTATAAATATAAATCCGCCCTCCCCTTGAAATATATTTGATTTTGTTATTTTGTTTATTTACTTTCTTTTTTGTTTATAAAACCTATTTTAAGAAATAAGAGAAAATGTTTTTAGCAAATATTGTGTAATCTTCAAAAATGTGAAGAAAAAATATTTTGTCCCTCTCCTATATATTTAGAAATTATTTTGTCTTCTTTTTACAAATCTTATTCTAAGTAATAAGTGTAAAGAGATTAGACCAAATTTTTTGTCTTCTAAAATGATAGAAAATTTTTGTCCCCCTCTCCTCTCTATATATTCAGCCGATTTCTATCCCTCTCCCATCATTCTTCATCATTCTCTAAAAATGTTCTCTCCATAATTTTGTGTATTCCTCCATAGAAGCTTCGAGCAAGAAGAAGGTTTAGATGTCTTTGGGTAATCCTTGAAGTTTTGGTGCTTTGGGTGTGATTATTTGGTATATTCTTGGTGTTTTGGTGTTCTTGATTTGTGGTTCTCCTCCCTCATTCCATAGGTAAGTCTTGATTTTGTTTCATTCTTGTTGTCACCATGATTACATATGCAAAAGTTTTCATAAAAACCTAAAAGATTGTAAGGAATAATGTGTTTATGTTCTTGTCAAATTTCTCTAGGGTTTAATCTAATTAAATGGTTAAATTACATGTTATGAAACCCTAAGATGATCATTAAATGTGTTATTAATAAAAACTACAAGATTAGAAACCCTAGGGTTGGTTTTGATGGGTGTTAACTTGGGTTTTCATGGTTAATAATTCTGGGCAGAATTTAGGTCATGTTCAACGGGGTATATCTTGATGATAAAAATTGGTTTTAACATGATTCTTGAGCCTAAAGTTAAATTCAAAGAGTCTAGTTTCTGAAAAATCCGGCCTCATGTCAATTGGAGGTCGGGAAGGTCGATTTTTAGATTTTATAAGATTAAGTGTCGAATCTGGAATTTCTATCCGAAAAATTCAGTTGTAGTGTTTGATTTTTAATTCGAAAACCGTAAGGAGTTAGCTTCTAAAATTTTATTTGGTAAATCTTCAAGATATGTGCTACATCCATGATTTTTTTTAGAATTTTCTGAGTTGTCTAAGTAAGGTTTTTACGCGTGAACTTTTCAAAGGTTCTGTCAGGTCAAAATTCGGGCCAGTTTTGGGTAACAAGAATCAAAGGGATACTTAAATATGAAAATAAATTAAACCAATGATCATGGGTGTATTAGACATATGTAAGAACCTCTGTAATTTTAGAAGATGTTTTATAGGTCATTTATGTATGGAAACTTACCTTGAATAAGTAGTCAAAATCTAAAATTTTTGGAAACCTTAATTAGGTCAAGTAAACTTTATTTATGGTAAGATCAAATGTAAAACTACTTAAAAAAATATGTAATATATGGTAATCATGGTTCTTGTAGATTCGGTGAAGGTGTTGTGATCTTTTGTCTTTGTGTTCATTTCTCTCTTTTGTCTTCGTGTTCATTTCTCTCCGATTGCTTATTCGTTAAGGTACATATATTCCGTCCTTTTAGTAAGGACACTTCATTTTCTTTTGTATTGGTACAGATCTAATTTGATATTCGTTTGATATTCCTTTGAGTTGCTATCCGTAATCATGACTCGTTTGATGTTGACAATTCGTTTAATTTGATATTCGTTTGTATGAATCTATTGGTTCTTGTTTGAAATATGTTACTAGATTCGTTTCCATATTTGGATTATTCGAAACTTGTTCACTTATATCTTTGCTTTAATCTTGCCTAAGCTATTTGTATCTAGTCATGGAGGTACCATGACCATGTCATTGATGCACCAATGGCATGACACTATCTGTGGCGGTGTGATTAGTCCACGACGTTCCCTTTTGTATGTGCACTTATTATGATTTGATTATATATGTTCGTACACTCGTCATAGTGCTTGTGTATATGGATATAACTTTGTTTTGCATGGAGCGTATGGATGCATCCTAGGTACTTTGTTTCGTTCAGTTCAGGTGAATGGTTGTATGTGTGCTATACACCCCATATCATATTTGGTACATCAGGAGTTGCTTGCCTGTATACATTTGATTATGACTATCTGATTTTTTGTTTAGGGTCTATTCATGTATCATGTTTAGACATTTGTTTGGGCTCGTGGGCATTCCTTTGATTACTCCTATCTTATTCATTGATCTATATATCGTTTGGCATTTGTTTGGCAGGTTCTTGATATTCGTTTCGTTCAAACCTTCATTTTATTTCCGTTATTATTATTATTATATCTGTTCACTGAGCGTTAGCTCAGACGCATTTTCTTTTCCTGCGGCAGGTACTAAGCGGGAAGCTGAGATATGAGTGTTGATAGTAGGAGCTTTTAGTGAACCCCACCTTTAGAAGAACCCTTTTTATTTGGATTTATATTTTAAGACCTTTCTTTTTAAAGATTTCTTTCATTTGACTTTGTTGGAATTTAATACTTTTGGAAGTCATTTGTTTCATGACTTAGTATTTTTATTTAATAAAGTCTTCCGCTTGCGTTTATATGTTCTGATATGACACCATAATGTGACTCTTGGTCTCTTTATTGGAGCGGGATGTTACAATATTGGTTGTGGTACTCACATCTGTAATACAACACAAGGTCTTATAGAGTGTAAGAAGCTGAAAAATAGAGCTTTGAACCTATAAATGTGCAATGGGAACCGTACAGCTATTGAAGCAATACGGAGTTTTAATTTAATTCTTCCTAATAGACTTGTAATTGTTTTAGACAATTTTGACTTTGCACCCTCTATTACTAAAGGGGTTGTTTCACTTTCTTGTTTGGTGGATAATGGCTTTATTCACACTTTTACTTATTATGGCATTTTTGTTTCTAAAGATAATGTTATTTATTTTAATGTTATTTCTCGGGATGGTATTTATAAGATTGATATGCATAATGTGGTTTTAAACGATAGTTCTATATATTCTATTAGCAATAAGAGAGCCAAGCGCAAGTTGGACTCCACTTTTCTATGGCATTGTCATCTAGGCCATACAAACAAGAATCACATTGCTAAGCTGCAACATGATGGGCTTTTGTAATCAATTGATGAAGAATGATTTGATACATGTGTATATTATCTATCTAGAAAGATGGCACGACGGACTTTCACTCATAAAACTAAAAGGGCTAAAGATCTACTAGGACTCATAAATACTGCTATATGTGGCCCCTTTAGAACTGCGTCTAGAGAAGGAGATAACTACTATGTTACGTTTAATGATGATTTTAGCCGTTATGGTTATGTTTATCTTATTAAACATAAACATGAGGTATTTGAAACCTTCAAAATGAAGTAGAGAACCAACTCAGGAAGACCATCAAAATACTTCGCTCTAATGGAGAAGGTGAATATTTGAGTCAAGAGTTTGTAGATCATTTGAAGAGTCATAAGATTATCTCATAACTCACCCCTCCCCACACTCTATAACATAATGGTGTGTTTGATATGAGGAATCAAACTTTGCTTGATATGGTTTGATCTATGAGGAGTCCGACAAAACTACCACTATCCTTTTGGGGCTATGCTCTAGAGTCTGCTGCACGCATACTCAATATGGTTCCAACCAAGAAGGTTGAAAAGACTCCATATGAATTATCGCATAGGAAAGTCCTAAATCTGTCTTACTTGAAGGTCTAGGTTATGAGGCTCTCATAAAACGAGACACTCCAAACAAACTAGAACCCAAATCTGTCAAGTGTATCCTTGTAGGATACCCAAAGGAAATGATGGGTTACTATTTCTACTACCCACCCGAGAACAAGATTTTTGGTGCTCGGTATGGGTACTTTAATGAGAATGGACTCATTACTCAAGAAGCAAGTGGGAGCACTATAGACCTTGAAAAATTCAAAGGGAAAATGTGAGACCTAAAAATACTAGCGATCATCTAATTGAGGATGAACACGAAAGTGTTATTCCACACGATGATGAAACTCCCATTCATAGATCCTCATGGATATCTTCAGAACCTCTTCGATTTGGTTTTAATATTAATGCTGTAGAAGAAGATCGATATGGTTTCTATGACGATTTTGAAGAACATGAGTTAGGGGATCATGGAGAACCCACTAACTATAGAGCTACATTATCATATCCTGATCTGACAAATGGCTTAAAGCTATGAATACGGAGATGTAATCCATAAAAGACAACCAAGTATGGAACTTGTTTCATCTTCCTCTTAACGGGAAGACCGTTGAGAGCAAATAGCTCTTCAAAAAGAAGATCTATATGGATGGCAATGTACATACCTTCAAAGCTCGTCTCGTGGCAAAAGGCTAGACTCAAACCTACAAGATTGACTATGAGGAAACCTTTTCCTTTGTAGCAAACATATAAGCAATAAGGATTCTTTTAGTCATAACAGCATTCTATGACTATGAGATTTGGTAAATGGATGTCAAAAACGCGTTTTTAAATGGACACCATAGCGAGGATGTTTATATGGTGCAACCTGGGTGTTTGTAAATCCAAAAAATCCTAGAAAAGTATGCAAGCTGCAACGATCCATTTATGGATTAAAGCAGGCATCTAGAAGCTGGAATAAGAGGTTTGATGAGGAAATCAAGAAGTATGGATTTACTGAAAACCCTGATGAGTCACGTGTATACCAAAGAGCTAGTGGGAGCATTGTCGTATTCCTAATCTTACATGTCGTTGATATATTACTCATGGGAAACAACATTCCAATGCTACAAGATGTAAAATCCTGGCTTGGAAATTGTTTTGCTATGAAAGATTTAGGAGAAGCGGCATATATCCTAGGAATCAAGATCTACCGAGATAGATCAAATTGGTTGATTGGTCTTAGTCAAAGTACTTACATTGATAAGATCTTGAAGAAATTCAAGATGGAAAATTCCAAACGTGGAAATATCCCAATGCAAGAAAAACCACACTTGAGTAAAACTCAAGGTGCTTCCACACCAGAGAGGTGAGTCGCATGCAAAGAGTTCCCTACGCTTTGGAAATAAGATCTATTATGTATGTTGTGAGGTGTACTAGACCTGATGTGGCGTTCGCACAAAAACATAACGCGCAGATCCAGAAGAATCCTAGTGAGGTTCACTGGACTGCTGTTAAGAAAACTCCGAAGTATCTAAGGACTACTAGAGACATGTTCCTTGTTTATGGTGGTGATCTCAGTGGCGAGCTCAAGGTGACTTGTTAGACTGATGCTGGATTTGTGACCGACCGAGATGATATAGATTCTTAGATAGGTTATGTCTTCGTTCTAAACAGAGGCGCAGTTAATTGGAAGAGTGCTGAGAAAAGCACTATAGCTACGTCCTCCACGGAAACTAAATAGATAGTTGCTTCTGAAGCTACAATAGAAGCTGTTTGGATAAAAAAAAGAGTTCATTTCTAAGCTTGGAGTCATCCCCAGCAATGAAGAAGCTATGAATATGCATTGCGACAACTCTGGTGCAATTGTCATTGCCAACGAACTTGGAGCTCAGAAATGAACCAATCACTATAGAAGAAAGTTTCACTACATTCAAGAGGTAATCGAACTTGGTGATATAAACCTTCTCAAAGTTTGATAACATAGCATATCCTTTTACGAAGCCAATGCCACGTAACAAACATGTGGAACATGCAAGAGGAATTGGGCTTCGACCTACTAGTAGTCTCATATAAATCTGTATTTAGTATTTTAATAATTGGGATGTTAAACAATTTTTATTTTTCATGGTAAATTGATATACGGGGTATGATCGTTTTCATTTTTATATATATTGACCGTGTCTTATATTTGTATGTTTACTCCATGAATCATTTATTACTCTAAATTGTCCATTGTCAATTAACAATACGGGAGTTTTGTTGAATTAAGAAAAATATGAGAGTTTTGGCAATATTATCGTTGACAAGTATTTAAAGGATGTGTCCACTAAACTCATATGTTATTCAAGCGCTATGAATATCAGACTACCCCAGCCTACAGGTTTTCACTTCATGGATCGTCGTCTAAAGTGAATGTCGTTAGTGGTTGTATATTACTCGTCCTTAGACTTGAGATGCAAGATAAGCATTGCATGTGTGGAATATCATTTCTTGATACTAGTTAAACGTTGTCATAAATAAGGTAGTTATAAAAGCTACTTTTAGATGTGATGTGAAGCGCATCAATGACATTTGTCGTCAAAATAAGATTTGTTTCTTCAATATTATTTTAAGTAAGATACTTTTGGGCCCCTCGATGAATTGATCGGATGTCTGCATGGCCATGCCCAAAGGAATTCAAGATGAATCTTGTTTCGTGTTGGTAATATTGCTCAATATCACATATCAAGAAACATAATACTTAAACATTTGAAATGACTTTGATCCATGTCCATAGTTTAACACGGTTTTTGTAACAAAGGGGAGACTAATGAATAAACCATTTATATTGAGACATTTTAAGAAACTGCACACAAGTATTTCTGGGGGGCATCGAGGGTGATGCTAGATGCTTACATGTGTTTGTATCATTTATTTATGAATATGACGTTCGCAAGTGACAGCAGTTGGGAAATGCTCATATCATAATAAATAATTATATAACTAGAATTATGTGAGCCTATATGGTCACACACAAATACATCGAGGTATCATCAATTATAATGTATTTAATATATTTATAGTAGATATATTATTTACATCGTTTAAACAACTCATGATTAGCTAACGGTCGTTAATTAATCTGTTAGACGCATTAACTAACTAAAGGCCATTATTTATCGTGTACCGGATCCAATAAATGGACTAGACCAAAAGTCAACAATGAACAACCCATTTGGGTATACATGAGAAAAAAAAGGGAGACCAAACTTGTTCCAAAAGTTACAACTTATATTTAGAGACCTTGAAAAAGGTGTAACCTAATTCGAAATATACTTGCATACGGTGACACAAAAAATGTATATGTCGGTTTTTGTGAGACAATTTTTGCATGGAGAATTGTCAATATAGCACAAAACTATAATTTTTACCTTACTGTTAAATGAGTGACGCAGTGACGCACAAAGTCAGACTTAGCGACACATTGTTCGTCACCAAAAGGTCTGTCATTTTAATTTAGAACGGCAATTATGTCACAATATTTACACAACAAATTTATCAAACATGCTCTAAGCATGACTTAAACCCATAACAATTTGTTTATGAGCTTCTCACAGAAGATTGGGTGTTACAATTTAAACACAACCCTTTTAGCTATGTCATCAAATGTAACTTTTCTTGTAGTGGTGGTTCTCTTTGTGATCGTATCAACTTTTTTACAGCAGATTTTGTTTGATGCGTTATTCCATTCTATGAATAACTATTCCAATTCTTTATTGCTAACTTGTGATAAATTAAGGTTAAAAGGCATTTTCCTACAAGTTTCATGCATGGCAGCTTAAGCTAATGGAAAGTGATGTTAGATGAAGCATAAAGGTACCATTTGTTTATCCTCTTTTAAGAGTTAACAACCCTATTAGGAAATTACATATGCAAGGATAAAGATTCCTTAATGCAGCAATATACATAAATGACATATATGATGATGCATGCAACCTTTACCAACGAACTCTACACAAAAAGTATGGTTGATTGGCTTGGAAAAAAAAGTAACACCTAATATCGTCTTTCACGGGTTATGTATTTAAATACCGTCTTCCACGATGGATGTGGGAGGTTGAGACGTTGACAGTCATACCCCTATCTAAGATAAAAAGGCTGCTCCTTCTGGTTCTACTAAACGCAAAAAATGACCTCTAGCCTTGCAAGGAGTAAAGATTGAACCTTTGACCTTTATTATGAAAGGCAATGACTAATGATCGAACCCTTGACCTCTGTGTTCAGAGTCAAGGTTGATTGGCTTGAAACGAGATCCAAAAAGTAGTGTACATTAGGCAAGTAGTTACAAAGTAAAAGCCATTGTATTGGACAAGTGCATTTAAATATGGTAAATTATGGTCAATGAAAAATAGGGAAATTGATTAAAAAGTTAGTGCAACTTGGATTTGATTATTATAAAAGATAGAAGGCATTAGTTCGGCCCCCATAATCCAAATAATCCGATGTTCTTCTATTGCACTTTCTTCATTCTTTTTCAAAGATCCAATCTTTGAATATGATCTTAGACATCAAACTCTTGTGATAAATATAATGTGCATTTGATGGATTTTCAAGCAAGTCTAAAAATAATATAGTGGATGATATAAGCAAGAATTAAAGTGTCAATAATATTAATCTTGTTGAACACGAATCTGCAAGGATTTTTGAAAAAAATAGTTTAAATCAAGAGGTTGTGAGTTCAAGTTTCGTAAGGGACATCTATGTGATACGTTGTGAGATAAGTGTGTTGAAAGTTGCCGTTAAATAAACAGTTCATATCGCAACTTCGTTCTGCAAGGATTTTTTTTTTTTTAATTTCTCAACTCTAGGTATGATAATGGTTAGTTTCACCAATTTTCCTTTATTTATTTATCACTCTGTCTTTATTAAAGTAGAGTTAGTATCTTTGAATTGATGCTATTTCCTTATATGGGATGAAGGAAATAATAGGACTTAGCTAAAAAATGGCAGGCATAATGTAACGAGCAAGTATGTAAAGCCATATATGTAGAGGAATAAAATCATATATCTATCACATAAATCTTCTATCTACCTCTGTAATCCATATATACTTTTGCAAATATATGATTCCAACACAAGTGTACTACTTTAAATCTTCAATTATATCTTACAACAACATAGCAAATTAGAATCTCTACTTTTCCTTCTTAATAAATCATGGTTGCCTAATGACAAATGAGACCTCATGTTTCCTTGGCACCGAGTCCTTGCAATATACCCATGTTAAACGCGTGCTTCATTAGAAATGCAATAGGGACGACCGTGGTCATGATGAGGGAGGACTCAGTCATGGTGTCCCTATTACGGAGAGTCTTATGTTTTGATTGTCTTTTAGTTTGTTACCGAGATTTTTTTCAGATTGCCATCTTTTACTTGCACTTTTACCATAATTGTAATGTAGAGGCGAATATCCGTGCTGCATTTTATTAAAGTTGCGAAAAATATAACACAAGAATAATCAATTGAAGATATGGCAAAGCCAGATGTGATACATAAAATGATAAAATATACAAGACCAACGAGATATTAATTAATGTCCCATGTTGTCATCCAAAACTCCACTAGCATAAGTGCTTTAAATTGGTCTCTATTCTTTCTCAATAAGAAAAATAAGAAATTGGCAACATCATTGGACCTTTTCGGAATACACGAACTAATATATGCTCTTTTTTCTCATATATAGAAGAATAGAAATCTAATACCCCGTAGGATTTAATAAATTCGTATCATGTGTTTTACATTAAACTTGCAGTAAAGAAATTTAAGGAAAACTGAACATAGAAACTTAGGCGAGTGGAGGTTTTTCACTAAATGAAACACCACTGCGGTGAGTCTCATTCCGCCGTATATAAATCGCGCGCGAGTTGCACCCAATTAGGTGAGCCGCTCACCTTTCTCTCTCCTGTGTGAGTTGTGTTAGTGGTATGCTTTTATTTATTTTATTTGGTTTGTGAGTGTGTGTGGGTATTTAGTGGGATATATTTTATATAAAGTGAGCATTTTAATAAAGATGAGTTTAGTTGTAAGATGAGTTGTTATTAAGGGCCTGTTTGTTTATCGGGTATAGAATGAAAGTAATGGAATCACTTTCGATATACATGTTTGGTTCACATTCATCAATGGCAGCATGATTCTAAAGATGTGAGAAAACCCA
>BQNB010028701.1:34654-56402 GCA_026074375.1 Tanacetum coccineum
CTCTTTATATAAACCACAAGGACTAGTCTTGTATTTTCTAAAACTCATTTTAAACTAAAAAGAGAGATAAGAAAGACAAGGGCTAGAAGTGTCATAACTCCAAAGTTTAAACTGAATTACTCTTTTCAGTTATAAAATTAGGCGCCAAGGTGTTACTATTTACCTTTCTTCCCCAAATTCACTAGCTAGGTAAATCAAAGGGCAAATGGAAATTGAGGGGTACGGCAGTCAATTCAAGAGCTCATTAGCAAGATAAGAGGGTCATTTCAGTCATATCAATGGATTACTTTAGCTCACTCACACTCAAGTCACACGTCAGCAATGGTGAAAGCACACATAGTGATGGGTTTTTGTGCTAATCTACTCACAAAAGAAGCACAATCTGTCACAATCAAAGAATGACAGCTTGGCAATCCTCAAGTGTCCACAAATGATCTAACGGCTCAAAATAGAGATTAAAGATGAAAGAAGAATCAAGGGTGCGGATTGAAGGCTAGGAGATGGATTCAGGAGGCCTAGAAGCTTCACTAGGGTGCTATAAATAGCACCCTCATCACACACACATGATGTTCATGATCTTTTTCCTTTTCTAGTTTTTAGCCTAATATAGTTTTTTTAATGTAATTTTTAAATTCAGTTGTAATTTCTCTTTAAGGAATGTAATTCAGTTTTTATTAATGAAATTTAGTTTAATTTAGTTATAAACTTTCTTTTCTCTTATTTCATAAGCTTCCTAAAAGAGCCAAATTGTCTCAATAAGCCTATAAGCTACTCAATAAGCTCTTTCAGTCTATAAGCTGAAATTGAGCTTACTTAATCAAGCCTTAATCATATCTAAACTTATAATCAGCTTAAAATGATTAATAACTTTAGCTTTTGGATTTGTGAGCTTATGGAAGGGGGATCTAAAATGGAAGGATCCTCATGGACTATTACCCTAGCTTATTAATAAGCTAGGGAGCTTGTAGCTGCCTTAATTGGTTCCTCTTGTTTAGCTAGAGGGCAAAGTAAGTTTCCTTTTAAATTCCTTGTCTCTTTACTTATTTAGCCTAAACTGCTTATTAGAGTAAAATTGTTTATTTGCTTATTCTACTAGCTTATTAGTGCTTAATTCTCTCTACTTGTGCTTATTAAGCATTAATCTTCATGTGTTTTTAGCCTTATCATAATAGATCTTAGTTTTTCATAGTTATCTTAATAATCCATAAAAACCAAAAAAAAATATTAGTGTAATTTCTTAGAACCTGCATTCTAGCTTAAATTAGTAGTTAGATTATGTTATTTAAGGTAGTTATAATCTGTTAAACATCTGGTATTAAGGATTTAATCAGTAGATTTCATTTTAAAAGATTTTTCAAAACTGCCAAGTATATAAAGGAGTGTTTGGCATAACTCACTTTGACCTCAAATAGTCAAAGTGAGCCTTGGTTTTTACTTGAGTCAGTTGTTAAATCATTAGAGATTAGTAAAAGATGAGTTTTCAAAAGTTAGATGTTAAATTTGATCAAGTTAGGAGTTAAAATTTGTGTTCTAGCACCAGGGCATTTTTCATAGCAATAATTTGTGCAAATTATTGAACCAAGCCAACTAAGGCTTGGTTAGTGCTTGTTGTGTGTTCTAACACTCAACTTGAGTGAGTTTAAGTGCAGGATTACCCTTTTGGTAACCTGCACTCTTAGTTCACACTTGTGCAAAGTGTGACAGTACTAACTTAAAGTTAGTACTGTCACTTTTAGCCTAGCTTTTAGTTAAGTTTAAGTAGGATTTAGGAGCTTAGATTCAAGTAGGACTTAGATTAGCTATAGCTTAATATAGTTTAAGTCTTTAATTTTGTTTTCTAGCTTATTGTCTTAGCTTATTTTGCTATCAAAAGTCATAAAAAAGCCTGAAAACATCAAAAACAGTAGGAACTTAAGTAGAATCTTAATTTGTTAATTTAGCTAATGAGTCTAGATTTTATAGCTTATATAGATGAATATTAAGTAGTTTTATAAGTCCTTAAAGTCTTAAAGTCTAGTTTAGCTTTTTAAGCTTTTAAGCTCATTTGAATTTTGTGCTACTTTGGCTCATTTCCTGAGTATGCTATCTTTATCTTCACTTTCAGTTGTTTTCTAGTGTTATAAGCTTAGATTTCTTTTCATTTTTAGATTAAGCACATTATAAGCTTTCTAGATCAATTTTCCTTTTTAGATTTGAGCTTAATTTGAGCTTGTTATAAGCTGTTAAGTGAAATTAAGCCCAAAAGCCTTCTCACTGTGACAGCAGCTTAAATAAGCTGTTTTAGAGCTTATAAGTTAGTTTTAGCTTATGTTTCTTTTGTTAAATTAGCTTATTTTCATGTCCTTTTTAAGTTCCAATTGTTAGTTTTTCATAAAAAGTTTAAAAAAAAAATTTGTGCAAAAAGTGGGGTTAGCCTGCCTCGAACCCACGACCTCCCTCATACAACACCAACACCTTAACCGTTTTGCTACATTAGCTCATCCAACCATACTTCCCCACATTTAATCTTTGTACACGTTTTAGTTTTCCTTTTTATAAATAAGCCGTAGCTTATTAAGCTCATTTGAGAGCTTATTCGTTTAGCTTTTTGGTTTTTCTTATTTTTCTTATAATCCTGCTAGTGTTTAGGACTTTTCCTGAATTTTTCAGATTTTTCCACCTTTTATTTTATTTTTAATCATTTTTCGAAAGTCAAAATCTTAAAAAATCAATAAAAATAGAAAAAAGTTTTATTAAAATACAAAAAAAATAGTTTTTAGTTTTATAAAAAATAGTTTTAGGTTTACATCCAGTAAAATCAGTTTCACACTTTTTAGATTTTAAATTTCATTTTTGAGCTTTAATTTTTAATTTTAAAAATAGAATTTTAATTTTTAAAATAGTTAAAAATAGTTTTCTCTGCTTTTATAATATTTTAGACTTTTCTAAGCTTAAAAATCATTTTTCCAAATTTTTAGTACTTAATTTGCTATTTTCTAGGATTTAATTAGAATAAATTAGTTTTTAATTCATAATAAATTAAAAAATAAATAAAAAAATGTTTTTCTTTTTCCTAAAATTTTCTTTTGTCCTATCTTAGGTTTAGAATTTTAGTTTACATTTTTAGGGTTAAAATTAGTTTACTTGCTTAATAGTCGCGTTTTATTTGTTTTCCGTATTTGATTAATTGTCCATTTTTTTAGTAGTCATAGCTTTCCAAATCAAATATCTTTGCTTAATTCAAATCAGAATCCGGACTTAAACGAGGTTTCAATTTCACTAGTCATTGGGGATAACGACCCGGGTGATCATACTTACCCGGTTTAATATACGTATTATATATTATATTATATATATTTTTGAGAGTGAATTTTATCAAGGGTAACTTGGTAATTTTCTTAATTACTCTTTTAAAGTATTATATTTTTGAGTTAGGTTAGGTGTAATTTATATAATTTAAGACTAATATATTTAATCGTAGCATTTTAGTTAGTATATTTAGGTCCAACTCAACCTCATTGTTTATATAAACTGCAATCAGTTATTTATTTAACTTGCGGATTATCGAGATAATGAAAAAAGAAAGTTAATGCTTATATTCGTTAAGCTTCAAACAATTTTTTTTATATGTATAGCTATAAGTTATAAATGTAAGAAAGTTACACAATGTGGCTATAAGCACACATAATCTCATTAGCTATTTCACATGTATCACTCACATATAGAAAAAGAGTAAAAAAAAGTAAACCCACAACAGACATCATGTGTGTTATAACCGACAATCACGAAACCGAATTAAAAAAAAGTCTCGCAGCAACGCGCGAGCTATCATGCTTGTTCCTCACATAATTGGTAACTTTTCTACTCATTCTTTTATTAATTTTCTCTCTCTTATCATCATCTCTAAATAAAACTCTTTCTCCTCTTTAATTTCTATCGTTGATTGCTGATACAGATTTTAAAGTGGACATCTCAATCATATCAATTAGCATTCTTGCAAAAAAAACTTTTGGTAAAATGAGAGAGAACTTGAATGTGCAAATTTCTAGATCTCGCTGCTTTTTTTTCTTGTACAATAAGGATGACAGGTGAGTTTTGCATCAAATATGACATTTTCTCTATATATAAAGTGATTGTAATTTTAATGTTTTTTTTGTATTTTATAAGATAATACATTGCAGTTTCAGTTTTATTAAAGTTCTAGAAGTAAGGATCATGTGGATATTTGTTGTCGTTAGTATGAAAAGGGATGATGAAACTAATATGAATGTTAAGTCAAAAAAAATCTTGTTTTTTGTTGAAAAATCCTTTGTTATCTTTCTTTTTTTTCCTTTTTTAGCAGTTTTGGTTTTCTGGATGATGAAGATGAAAGGCAGAAAGGGCTATTGGTTAAAAAGTTGATACCCGTATCTCATAAATCAATCCAGACAGGAGTAATGAAATTGATACATCCATTGTCATTCCACCTCATAGTCATACCTATACTTATAGTGATTTATGTCAACAAACCAAACGCCCCCTAAGAGTGAAAGGTGAGTGGGAAAGTTGGAGAGAGAAAGCTGATCTGTCGCTTACGTGTCCGGTAAGTGGTGGTGAACCACTCCATGTAGCCTTAAAGAAAATATAGTAACAAAATTTATTGTTAAAAAATAATAATAACAAAATATTACTCCCTCCGTCTCAAAATTAATGTCCCTCGACAAAAAACACATAGTTTAAGAAAAGTGCATTTATTACTGCTTTATCTTTCTTACTTTTTGGCAGAATGACAATTTTACCTTTAGCTAATTAATTAAAGTTTTCTTTAAAGTTTGTAATAATAATTTCATACAAAGATAATATAGTAAACTTGATCAAACTTCTACATTTATTTTTAGTGGACAATTAAATTAGAACAACCAAAAAACATGAATAATAAAAATGGGACGAAAGAAGTTTTTTTTTTCTTTTTGAACGAAACCAATATAGAAGTTAAAAAGTGTTATAATATAACAATGCTTATTTTTGAACTTTAAGCATTTTAAGGAGATTAACACATTGATAATAATATAAGAACAAGAAGTGAAGTTTAAGGGAGATAGAATGAGATGAATAATACGTGTGTGTGTATGTATTCAAATGGTGCAAGTTTTACATTCACACTTGAGGAGTATAAATACTACTAGTACTCCTATTAATTATGGATACATGGCATTACATAACATATCTTAGTCATTTGAGTAAATAGTGTAGAGATGAGATTTGGCAAAATTGGTCATCCACCTAGCTTTTCATTATGACACATTAGCGTAAAGTTGGAACACCTAGTACATCTTGTGATACACTTATGTTTATCTGTATATTTCATAACACTCCCCCTTGGATGACAATTGTTTCAAATCGGAGTTCAACTTTAGAATACTGGCTCGTTAAAAACCTTGCTAAAGAAAACCCAGTGGGAAAAAACTTTAACTAAGGAAAAAAGAGTGCAGCGTGTAGTTGACTCCCCCTCATGTTGACATCTGTAAACCATCACATTCTTCGAACATGTCGCATTCTAATATTGTGAACATGTTTCCTGAAAATTACAGTAGGGAGTGACTTGGTGAAAAGTTCCGTCGAGTTTTTGCTAGATTGAACATATCTCATTTCGAATTGATTATCTTTTATGAGATCTTGTGTATATGAGAAAAACCTTGGAGGTATATGTTTTGTTCTGTCACTTTTTATATAACCTTCTTTCATCTGTGAGATACAAGCCGAATTATCTTCGTAGATTAAAGTTGGATTTCTATCTTTCTCTAATCCGCAAGAAGTCAATATGAGTTGTGTCATAGACCTCAACCACACACATTCTCTAGAAGCTTTATGTAATGCAATGACTTCGGCATGATTTGATGATGTTGCAACAAGTGTTTGTTTCTGAGAACGCATAAGATTGTTGTACCTCCATTTAAAAACACGTATCCGGTTTGGGATCTAGCTTTATGAGGATCTGACAAATAACCTGCATCTGCATAACCAACCAATCCTTCTTTTGATCGTTGGGATAAAATAATCCTAAATCGACGGTTCCTCAAAGATATCAAAGAATGTGTTTGATTCCGTTCCAGTGCCTTTTTGTGGGGGATGAACTAAATCTTGCCAATAAATTAACGGCAAAAGAAATGTCAGGCCTAGTACAGTTTGTTAGATACATAAGGGCTCCAATTGTACTTAGGTATGGAACCTATGGACCAAGAACTTCTTCATTATCTTCGCAAGGGCGAAATGGATCATTGTCAACATTAAGTGATCTTCCAACCATTGGGGTACTTAAAGGCTTTGCCTTGTCCATATTGAATCGTTTTAAGAGCTTTTCTGTGTAATTTGATTGATGTATAAATATTCCATTATGCATATGCTCAATCTGTAAGCCAAGGCAATTTTTGTTTTTTCCAAGATCTTTCATTTCAAATTCCTTTTTTAATAGAACAATAACTTCTTGGATTTCCTTATTTGTCCCAATTATGTTTAAATCATCAACGTATACTACTATGATTACAAATCCTGACATTGTCTTTTTGATAAAGACACATGGACAAATAAGATTATTTATATAGCCTTTACTAATCAAATAAACGCTCAACAATTGTACTCATCGTCCAGATGTTTCAACCATATAAAGATCTTTGCAATTTTATTAAGCACATTTCTTTGGGTTTTGAACTCAATGAGTCAGGGATTTTAAATCCTTCTGGAATTTTCATATAGATGTCGTTGTCAATTAATCCATATAAGTAAGTTGTAACAACATCCATAAGACGCATCTCTAAATTTTTAGAGACTGCTAAGCTGATTAAATATCTGAAAGTAATTGCATCCATAACAGGAGAATATGTTTCTTCATAGTCAATTTCTGGTCTTTGAGAAAAACCTTGAGCTACAAGTCGAGCTTTATACCTTGTAACTTCATTTTTCTCATTTCTTTTTCGCACAAATATCCATTTGTATCATACAGGTTTCACATCTCTAGGTGTGGTAACAATAAGTCCAAAAACCTTTCGTTTATTAAGTGAATTCAATTCAGCTTGCATAGCGTCTTTCCATTTATCCCAATCTGGTTGACTTTGACAATCAATTACAGACTTTAGTTCGGGATCATCATCACCGCTCATAATATCACTTGCTACAAAATAAGAAAATATCTTATCAATATCTCCTATTTCATTCCGGTCCCATAAGGTATGTGTTTGACTATAATTGATTAACATTTCTTTATTGATATCATTCATTTCTTCCTCAGGTGAGGTTTTGATATCTTGTGTTTCATCAAGAACATTTTCATCATGGCTAGAGTTCTTTTCAGTTCCTTTTCTTTTACGAGGATTTTTGTCTTTTGAACCAATTGGTCTTCCACGTTTCAAACGCTTTTGAGACTCTTGAGTGATGTTATCACCAGCTTGCTTATTTGGTATTTCAATTCGAGCTGGGGCATTAGCAGCTGGTATATGTGATTTAGTTACTCTTTTTTGTCTGTAAATGCATCAGGTAACTGATTTGTAATCTCTTACAAATGCACAATCTTTTGAACCTCAGTCTCACGTTTCTTTGTTCAAGGATCCAGATATAACAACGAAGGTTCACACCAAGTGATATCCTTTTCTTGATTTTTCTTTACTCCCCCTAATTCCGGGAAAACTCCTTCATTAAAGTGGCAATCAGTAAAACGTGTTGTAAATAGGTCACCTGTTAAAGGTTCATATATCTTATGATGGAAGATGTTTCATATCTAACATAAATTCTCAATCTCTTTTGAGGACCCATTTTTGTGCGTTGTGGTCGTGTAATGGGTACATACACTGCGCAACCAAAAATTATAAAATGGGAAATATTTGGTTCTTGGCCAGAAGCAAGTTGTATAAGAGAGTATTTATGATTTGCACTTGGTCTCATGCAAATTAATGATGCAGCATGTAAAATTACATGTCCCCGCATAGATACAAGGAGTTTAGTTCTCATTATCAATGGTCCAGCTATTAGTTGGAGGCGTTTGATTAATGATTCTACTAAACCATTTTGTGTGTGAACATGAGCAACTGGGTGTTCAACAACAATTCCAACAGACATGCAATAACCATTAAAAGAATGTGATGTGAATTCTCCTGCATTATCAAGTCTCACTCTTTTAACTGTATAATCAGGAAAATGTGCCCTTAATTTAATAATTTAAGCAAGAAATTTTGCAAAGGCCACATTACGATTTGATAATAATGAGACATGGGACCATCTGCTGGACGCATCTATTAGAACCATGAAGTATCTAAATGGTCCACATGGTGGATGAATTAGGCCACATATATCATCTTGAATTCTTTCAAGAAACATAGGTGATTCATTTTCAACTTTAAGTGGTGAAGACCTTGCAATCAGTTTTCCAAGAGAGCAAGATGTACATAAAGACACTTTATCTATTTTAGAGAACTTTTGATCTTTCAGTGGATGTCCATGTGTGTTTTCAACTATCTTTTTCATCATTGTTGATCCTGGATGGCCTAACCTGTTATGCCATAAGCTGAATATATCAGGGTCACCATATTTTTCTTTGATTTCCATATGTGTTTGAGGCACATTAATATATGTATACTGCAAACCATAATAAAGCATTGGCAGTTTTTCAAAATACTTGATTCTCATTTATGATGTGTAATTACTTCTTGTTTCCAACAGTCCTTGACCGAGTATCATATCCATTATGATATATGTTTCTGAAACTTAACAAGTTTCTTTTGGATTTTTGGGAAAATAAAGTATTCTCTATCAAGAGTTGTGTACCATTTGGTAACACTACATTAGCTTTTCCCACTCCATCTATCAAGTTTGTAGGACCTGAAATTGTATCAATGGTTCCTTTTGTTGGTTTTAATTCAAAAAAATATTTATTGGATTTAAGGATAGTGTGTGTGGCACCACTATCCGCTATGCATAGTTCTCCATCCTTTGCTTGATATTGTGCTCCATTGAGACTCATTTTAAACTTCTAATATGAACATAAAGAAAAGAATAATAAGTTCACATAATGGATGTTATTTTATTTATTTTACATGAAAGAGAAAATAGTTAAACATAGTTACAGAAAGGAAATACATAGTTATTATAAATAGTCATTAAGATCCAACAACTTTTCTTTTGAAGATCCAAGTCATTGAAGAAGTCTGAGGCAATAAGCTCAGTGTTTGTGTTATCAAACTGATCCACATGGTTTACTTCTTTCTCTTTTCCTTTACGAGATGCTTGGTAAAGCTCACATAGATGTAAAGGCATGCGACAAGCTTTTGACCAATAATTTGTACTTCCACACCTGAAACAGGATCCTTCGGGGTTTTGAGAGGTACCAACTTCATTATTTTGTTGATTGAGATTATTAACTTGTGGAGCATGGTAAGTGTTATTTCTTTGACTACGACCACGGCCACGACCACGACCATTATAACCACCTCGGTGGTAAGTATAGTTTATGTTGGGAAAACGGTTGTGACCATGATGGCCACGGCCACGCCCACGTCCACGAGGGTTACCTCTTTCTCTTTTGCTTCCAGAGTTTTTGTTATCATTATTGTTAACAAAATTTGCTTCTGGAAGTGCTAATGATCCCGTGGGACGAGTTTGATGATTTTTCATTAACAATTCATTGTTTTTCTCTGTTACAAGAAGATTTACATTTAGATCAGAATATCTTTTAAAATTTTGCAATCGGTATTGTTGCTGCAAGTTTATGTTTGAAGCATGGAATGTGGAGAAAGTTTTCTCCAACATATCTGCTATAGTAACAGTTTGCCCACAAAATCTGAGTGTTTGGAATATTCTGAATAAGGTAGAGGTGTACTCATTAACCTTTTTAAAATCTTGTAACCTTAAATTGTTTCATTCATCTCTAGCAGAAGGGAGTAAAACTTCCCTTTGATTATTAAATTTGGTTTCTAAATCTTTCCATAAAATGCTTGGATCATCACAATTTGAATATTTAAATTCTAGCATTTCATCAACGTGTTGATGGAGAAAAACATCAACTTTCGCTTTGGTTTCATCTGAGCATTTGTTGCCCTTTTGTAATGTTGCTAAAGCACCCATTGATTTGAGATGCCTTTTAACATTTCCCGTCCATTGTATATAATTTGCTCTAGTTATGTCAAGAGCTGAAAACTTGATTTTTTCAATGTTTGACATTTTGTTGCTAAACACAAATTGAATAAATAACATAGTCAATATCAAAATCTATATATATCAATAAGTAATGCAATACAATACAGTGATAGAGCTATAAACAGATACATAACTAAGAAAAGTTCAAATTCATTATGTGGGAGTTGAGAAAGTGGAATAAGAAGTAATATAAGCATGATGGTGACGACAATGAGAAGCGGGTAAATCATCTTTGGTAATGTTTAGAAAGTGCTCCGGTGATGTATAATTTTCTAAGATTAAAAGATGTTTGAGATTTGAAAAATGAATAAGTGAATTGCCAATTTATAGAAAAGAAATATAGTCGTAGTAACGTCGTCGGTGATTTATAACCGTTATATAGCCGTTGTAAATATATAATTTAATTAATATTTTATTTATATATTATTATTTAAAAACAGAATTTAAGAAAAGAAAAAAAAATACGAAGTGTAAAATAAGAAGTGTACGAACCAGAAGAATTTCATGACCATATATTCTCGAATGCCATATTTTAAATTCTGTGTACGTGAACCTTATTTTTAAATTTTTTTTTTTTGAAAAATGGGCTTTGTGTGAATCATGAAAATGGGCTACGTCAATACTATGTTTCAGTGTACATTGATGACGTATAGAAAGTTTAACATGACTTTGGGCCAAACCCACACTATCAGAACAAGGCCTTGGCCCAACTAGATCCGATTACAAGCATATAGGGCCGAAACTAAGACCAGCCCCGTACTGGCAGCGGTCCGGACATATTAAGACGGACACGGACTATCCCTATTCCGCTTCCGTAATACATTGCAGCGGATTGACCAACGTCCGCGGAAGGTAGTTCGCTGCAGCAATCACGATTATGATGGATCCTTGCCCGACAAGGGTCCCACTCTGGCCACCAACAGATTATATGCGAAATACTAGGAAGCCCTAGTATTACTAGCCTATAAATAGGAATCATCGTACATTCCAAAGAGGTACACAATATTCTCTCACTCTGACAATCATATCTCTGACAACATGCTTTCTTACTCTTACGTCGGAGTCTAATCGTGGGGTCCGCCCCCACGGTAAGGCTAACGGTTTACTCTCATTGTGCAGGCAATCATCCAGATCACTTGATTTAGTACAAGATCCAATCCATTCATAACTTGTTGGTCCGGCCCAACAAGCGTCCCAAATCCAACTTACACCCGTAACATAAATTGTACTAACAAGTTGGCGCCATCCGTGGGACCGATATAACTGCGTTCCTTGAAAATACTCACCATGAGCAATGCACAACCTACCCCTAGCCATCCCAGATCCGATGTTCGGAACACGGTAGGGAAAGACAAACAAACCCCTCAGGGTTCCGCGAGGACTACATCCGCTGTAGACCTTGAGGAATTCTGCGAAAAGCATTATGAGAAATTACTGCCAATCATGGCAGACAAATATGAGCATGAGCGAAGGAAGAAAGAAAAACTAGAAGAAGTAAAAGCGCGACTAGATTTTGGTGACGTTCGGAAGAGAACCACTAAGACGCAAGAGTCAGCATACTCTGAATCAAGGACAAGGTCACCTAGAAGACACAGACGATCCCATAGCCCACGCCAGAGTTCTAGCGTCTTCACAAGGCTGAAACGCGAAAGATCAAGGTCACCACGGCATGATCAAAAGAACAAGGCAAGAAGAGAAAGTAACGTCTTCGAAAGACTTGGAAGCAGAGGACGGAGTGTGTCCGCATACTCCGACAGTCGTCAGGAAAACTCAAGGTATACGGAAAAACATTCTGAAAGCGAAGACAGTGGAGGGGGACACTGGAAGTCTAAATCACAAAAGCAAAAGCCCAGTATTGAAGATGACGACCTCTCTAAGCCCTGGGTATGTGCCGAGACTGATCCGTTCACGTCTCGGATTCGCCATTTCAACTTCCCAAAAACCCGAATGCCTAGTCATATAAAAACGTATGACGGAAGTGGAGATCCGGAAGATCACTTAAAAATCTTCCAGGCCGCGGCAAAGACGGAAAGATGGGCCATGCCAACATGGTGTCATATGTTTAACTCCACACTTACTGGGAACGCTCGGGTATGGTTTGACGATCTTCCTCCAGAGTCTATAGACAGTTACGATGACCTGAGGGAAGCGTTCTTGAAAAATTACCTCCAACAGAAAAAATGCATCAGAGACCCTATAGTACTCCACAACATCAAGCAAAGAGATGGGGAATCTACAGAAGACTTCATACAAAGATACAAGTCGGAGAGCGGAAACGTCAAGGGTGCGCCGGAATGCATGAGAATCTCCGGATTCGTGCACGGAATCACCAATCCTGAGCTCATCAAAAGGTTCCATGAGAAAATTCCAAAAACAGTAGATGAAATGATGCAAGTGGCCACGTCCTTCCTTCAAGGGCAGGAGGCTGCTTTAAATCAAGAAAGGAAGAAAACCCTCCCGACATGGAAACACCAGGAAGGAAGTCACAGGCAAGATTTCAAAAAAGGGGGAAGCTTCCGCATCCAACGTAAGCAAGAAAAGAGGCCGGACAGATTCACACTCCTTACAAAAACCCCGAGGGAGATTCTGGCCTTAGAAAAAGGAAAATTCAAAACCCCACCTCCGATGACAACTCCGGTTGAAAAACGGAATGCAAACAAGTTTTGCGAATTCCACGAAGAAGTAGGGCACAACACGGATGAATGCAACCATCTAAGGAAGAAAATTGAGGACATGCTAAAAGCTGGGAAGCTGTCACATTTAATCAAGGAGTTAAAACAAAACAGCAGGAAAGACCCGCAGAAAAAGAAAGGAGAGCCACACGGAAAAGAAAAGCCTCAGGCAATCTTAATGATTCAGCTGTGGCAAAAGGCAGTAAGGCAGAAGATAACTCAAAGTTTCTCACCCGACCTCAAAATATCATTCCCGTCTCTGGGGGACGACGAAGGAGCAGAAGGCCCCCTGATAATAGAAGCAAAAATTAGAGGTCACCAAGTGCACCGCATGTGTATTGACGGAGGATCATCCTTTAAGATACTCTACGAGCACCGCTTTAATCGACTCCGTCCGGAAAAAAGAAATCAAATGGTCCTGGCCGCAACTTCGCTAGTAGAATTCAGCGGTGAAATAAAATGGCCATTAGGACAAATAACACTTTTGGTGAAAGTTGGGGATGATGAACATTCAACATCAACATGGATGGACTTCATGGTGGTGAGATCAACGTCTCCGTATAACAGAATCATTGGAAGGCTGGGGTTGCGAAAAATGAAAGCAGTCCCATCAATAACGCACGGAATGATAAAGTTCCCGGTTATGGGAGGGACACTTACGCTAAGGAGTAGTAAAATCATTCCCATTGAATGTGCGATGGTTTCCGGACCAAAAGACCAACCCCCTCCGATGAAAAAAGTAGAAGAAGAAAGGATTAAAGTGGCAATCAATCCGAAACACACAGAGCAGACAGTGATGATTGGCTCTAATCTAACGGAAAGAGCCCGAACCAAACTGTGTGACCTACTCCAGCGTAATGTGGATGTATTCGCTTGGACCCCCAAAGATATGACGGGCGTCCCAAGGCAAATAGCAGAACATAGGTTAAATGTACGAGAAGGTTGCCAACCAATCAGGCAGAAGAAAAGAGGTCAAGCAGCAGAAAGAAATATAACAATTAATGAGGAAGTCAGTAAACTCGTGACCGCTAGAATCATGAGGGAAGTTCACTACCATGATTGGCTTTCCAACCCGGTGATGGTAAAGAAACATGATGACAGTTGGAGAATGTGTGTTGACTTTAAGGACCTCAATAAAGCATGCCCCAAGGACGGATACCCCCTGCCAGAAATAGACTAGAAGGTCGAATCCCTATGCTGATTCCCCTTCAAATGCTTTCTGGACGCGTACAAGGGGTATCACCAAATACAAATGGGAGAGGATGACGAAGAAAAAACCGCGTTCATCACAAACCAAGGCATTTTTTGTTACACGGAAATGCCTTTCGGCTTAAGAAACGCTAGAGCAACCTACCAGCGACTAGTGGACAGGGCATTCCATGGACAAATTGGTAGAAACCTTGAAGTATATGTGGATGACTTGGTCATTAAAAGTCACATGGAGGATGAAGTCGTCCGCGACATAGAAGAGACATTCAGAACCCTCAGGAAAATCAATATGAAATTGAACCCAAAGAAGTGCACTTTAGGAGTTGAAGAAGGAATGTTCCTAGGATACCAAGTCAACACTAAGGGCATTAAGATATACCCTGACAAAGTAGACGTTGTGCTAAGCCTCCAATCACCAAAATGCTTAAAAGATGTGTAGAAATTAAACTGGAAGCTAGCAAGCCTAAACAGGTTTTTAGCAAAATCCGCAGAAAAATCGTTACCATTCTTCAAAACGTTGAAGAAATGCACAAAGAAAAGTGACTTCCTATGGACAGAAGAAGCGGAGTCCGCATTCAAGCAAATGAAGGAGCTCATAGCAAAACTACCCATGCTCATCGCACCTGAAGAAAAGGAGGAACTTATTATCTATCTAGCAGCGTCTAAGGAAGCAGTTAGTGCTGTGCTGATGACAGAAAGGGAGGCCAAACAAATGCTAATATACTTTGTCAGTCGAGCGCTAAGGGGTCCGGAAGTAAACTACACTTCCATGGAAAAATTAGTGCTATCACTAGTACATGCAAGCAAAAGGCTAAGAAGATACTTCCAAGCACACCCAATTGCAGTAATAACAGATCAACCAATCAAAAACATACTATCAAACCCAGAAGTTGCTGGTAGGATGCAAAAGTAGAGCATACAGCTAGGAGAATTTGGCATACATTATAGGCCGAGAAGAAGAAAACCCGGACGCTTTCGCAAAGGAGGAAGAACCGCTCCCGGCACAATGGACCCTATTCACTGACGGATCGTCTTGTGTTGACGGATGCAGAGCAGGAATAATACTCACGAATCTGGAAGGGACAGAATTCACGTATGCCTTGCGATTCCAATTTAAGGCAACCAATAATGAGGCGGAATACAAAGCTCTGATTGCGGGATTGCGGATCGCTGAAAAAATAGGTGCCCAAAACCTCCAGGTCAATGTAGATTCAAAACTGGTTGCAAATCAAGTAAATAGGACCTACATCGCAAAAGAGACAGATATGGTCAAGTACTTAGAAAAGGTAAAAACACTAGCTAAAGCTTTCCGGGAGTTCTCAATAAACCAAGTTCCAAGAAAGGAGAACAAAAAGGCAGATGCACTAAGTAAAATGGCATCTACCAGCTTCGCACATCTCAGCAAGCAGGTGCTAGTAGAAGAGTTAAAAGAAAAATCCGTGATCAAAATCGAAGTGCTCGCCGTAGTAGAAGAAGAAGGGGATTCCTGGATGACACTGATCCAGGAATACCTCAATAACGGGACCTTACCAGCGGAACAGAAAAAGGCAAGATCGATCAAACGGAAGGTACAAGGTTTCGTCATCATCAACGGAACCCTGTACAAAAAATCTTTCCTGGGCCCATGGCTTCGATGCGTAGGACCCTCACAAGCGAACTACGTCTTGCGGGAAATACACGAAGGCTCATGTAGCATGCATGCGGGCACACGATCCGTCGTTGCCAAAGCTCTAAGGACTGGTTATTACTGGCCGACAATGCACAAGGACGCAAGGGCGCTTATAAAAGCATGTCAGGAATGCCAAGTACACAAACCCGTCCCAAGAAATCCGCAAGAAAGATTGAACCCAATCACATCTCCGTGGCCATTCTACAAATGGGGTATAGACATAGCTGGACCTTTCCCGGAAGGACCCGGCAAAGTCAAATTTCTAATAGTGGCCATGGACTACTTTACCAAGTGGATAGAAGCAAAACCAGTAGCAACTATCACAGGAAACCAAGTAAAAAAGTTCGTATGGGAAAACATAGTGTGCAGATTTGGTCTTCCAGGAGAAATTATATCCGACAATGGGAAACAATTTCGAGACAACCCCTTCAGAGATTGGTGTGAAAAATTGTGCATTCAACAGCATTTTGCTTCCGTAAAACATCCTCAGACGAATGGACTTGTAGAAAGAGCAAACAGAAGTTTGGGGGAAGGAATAAAAGCAAGACTAGGCAAGGACAACAAGAACTGGTTAGAAGAGATTTCTCATGTACTTTGGGCACACCGTACCATGATTAAATCCAGTAACGAAGACACTCCGTTCTCATTAACTTACGGAACGGAAGCTGTCATCCCGACGGAAATTGGAATGCCCACATTCAGGACAACAGAGGTAGACATGGCCAAAAATGATGAAGCATTGGAAATCAACTTAGAACTGCTAGAAGAAAAGCGAGAGCAAGCAGCGATAAGAGAAGCAAAAAGCAAGAGGCAAATGGAAAAATACTACAACACCAAAGTTAGAAATGCAAGTTTCAAGCCAGGAGACTTGGTGTACCGGAGCAACGAAGCAAGCCGTGTAGAAGACCATGGAAAAATTAGTGACCCAATGGGAAGGCCGTACGAAGTCACAGAAGCATTGGGAAAATGGATCGTACAAGTTAAAAGACCGCAACGGAAGAGAGCTCCCGCGAACCTGGAATGTTTGCAACCTCAAGAAGTGTTATATATACAAAGTGTAAGCAGCCTAACCATACGGACTCCGTGATGGGAAGAGCATTTTTATCTTTATTCCTTGTAGTAATTTTTAAAATATCGTGTAATGTGCCTTTTAATTTCAATGAAAAAGTGAAAATTAGCTACCTTCACAAGTTGTGCTTTGAAAAATTCTAATTTATTACTTTGCAAAGTATTTATAATGAATTAAATCCGCGTACACACGAGCATGCCTCCATCCAATGTAAATTCCGAATAACAAAAGGATAGTATCCTCACAATAACTCAAAGTACATAAGAGGTATTTCAACCCGATATCGGGAGAATAACCCATAAAAATATTCAAACAAGACTAGCCCTACTAAAGATATCAAACATGATATAAAAAGATAGCAGCAATATTTATATAGCAGACATGTTCAAACTTGAAAGCATTACAAAAATTGTTAAATATAAAATACCGCCACAAAAAGGCCACATGTGGCCGCGGTTACTAAGAGAGAATAAAGAAGAAATTACAAAAATTAAGGAGTGGTGTCTAACTCCTCTTTCTCAAAGTTGATATCAGCAGCCGCGCTTCCCTCACCCTTATATTCAACATTCGGCTGCACATTCTCTTCATTGACCACATCCGCTACGACATAGTCATCCACCGCTAACAGGCGGAATATACTGGCGGAGGCAAACGTAGTAGATTAGAGCAGTGTTAGTATGCAGCAGCAGAAGCGTTGAATCTGTAAGTATTTAGCAGCACTGAGTTAACCTCTTACAGAAAAATGACTCAACCAAGGGAGCAAAAACACCAGCAAGTGCGGACCTATGCTCAGCGATATTCCGCCTGATTCGCTCAACTCTGTCACGAGAAACACTTAAGGAAAATGTCAAAGAGCTGGCACCGAGGACCACTTGATCTTCTGGACGAAGATAGGACCAAGAAGCTATTCCACATCGGTTGCAAGTCGCTCATCCTAGGAGATTGGCAAGAGGTCACTCAACGGAAGTAGATTCATAACAGCATCAGTACTTGCATCTTAATAGATTTGAGATCAAGCAAGTACAGAAAATTCCACCTGCGCGAGCTCTCATAAAAGCTGTAATGTAGTCCTCTCCGCAGAAGGATTATAGGAGCGCCACACGCTCCTCCAATCTCCTACCTGTTTTCCCATGCTTAATCCCAACCGCAAGTCCAACTTGCATTCCATTTTCAGTAGCACGGCTGATAGCTGCTCCTAAGGCCACAAGATATTCAGAAGAGTTCAGGCACTTGGTAATGAAAAGTTTCAGGCCGTGAGTCAAGAGCATCTGCTTCCGGCAAAAAACGGTAACTAATGAGGGTAAATTTCCCTCAAGATGCAGGGTCATCTCTATCAAATCAACTTCTAATTTAGCCAACTTATCAAACATCACACGCATCTGCTCATCCTGGAACTCTTCAATCTGCTCCTTCAAGCTCTCGTACGCGGAAACCTGCTCACGGAGCTCAGAGCATGCCCCCTCCAGCACGTTCACCTGCAACAAATAAAGATATATATAAAAAAAGAGAAGGATAAAATGTGTACGAAGCACTCAAGTTATAATAATCATACCTGATCAACCAAGCTATCATTCTGGGACTTGGCGATAGCAAGCGGTAGCTGCTAATTCCTTAGCCTTAAGGTCCTTGGCAGAAAGGGAGGATTGGAGTTCCATGACCTTGCCATTAAAAGTATTTTTCTCACTTTCCAGAATCGCATTATTATGTTGTAAAACGTTAACCTCATCAGTATACGCCCTCTCCATGGCAACAATTTGGGCATGCAGGCGAATGGCCTCTGCGGCCTCTGCCTCCTTAACCGTGAGCTGAGCTTTCAAAACCTCAATCTCCTCATCTTTGGACTTCAACAAGCTGGCTTGCCTCCCACACTCAACTTCTAGCCTTGTCCTCTCACTCAAACAAAACTCTGTCCGCATCCTAACCTCAGCATTCAGACAGGCTTGACGAGCAGTACCAACATTAAACTCTGTAAATAAATGATGATAATCCATGTTGCGGATTTGACTAAACAACACCGGAGGGGCCAAGTGATCAATAAACTCACGAGAAATGTCATGTTCATCCAATAAGGTATCATTAGGGACATTCCACCGCGGAACAAAGGTCTCATGAAGGGCTTCAGAGTCCACCTCTCGGGATCCCATAGAAAGCTCCTTACCGGGACGCTGAGTGGTGCTAGCAGTAACCGGCCTCTCAGTGTCTGCGGAATCAGAGTCAAGAAATAGGTCGGGACCGAACCTCGAGGAAGTATCAACAACAGTCTTGGGAAATAAGTGAGAAGATACACCAGCCGCTTCAGTATAACCACGACCCTGTAACCTTATAGGCGGATCAGCAGACTGGGGATAGATTCGAACCCTCACTTCAGTAGTGTTTGGTACTAGAATGAAGAGAGTAATTCGGGGGAAATAACAAACCTTACGGAGTGGACCATGGTTGCGTAGGTTGGGTCCATTAACATCATCAGTAAAATCACACTATCTTTTTTAGCGTTGAAAACAGAATAGGTAACAAAGGGCCAAATTGGTATAAGCTGCAACACCGACTTCAGCGTTTAAAATACTGCTTGCCAATAGTTTCCTAATAACAGAAGGAGACTTACCACCAGAAGCATGTCCACCAGAAGTTCCGTAATCCTCCCTTAGTTTTTTGGGGGGATGATTAGAACCACTCGCGTCCGCGGCAGCAGGTCTCTTCTTGTGGTGACGAGTGACCTTCTTGACAATCTCGGTCTCAGCCGCGACATGCTCAACTTCCGGCTCAACCACAATATTTTGATCAATACCAATAGCAGAATCCACCTGATTCCCGCTACCGCCCTCATCAAAAAGCCTATTAACACTATCTTCCAATGAAGCTTCAGACCTAACCAGAGCAACCGGTAGGAGCGGAACCGTACGCCCTACGGTCGTCTCCAAAAGCTTCGCCTCTCCCTCAACACGCTCCCTCTCAACAACCTTCACCAGGGTCGGGTCTGCAACATTAATAAACGCAGACAAGTCCATCACTGCAAAAGAAAACAAGTAATGAGGGACAAACCCAGCAAGTAACGAAGAAAAACAATATATAATGTCCAACACCCACCCTCATCGTTCTCATCACGAAAGCTGTATATATATATATATATATATATATATATATATATATATATATATATATACACACACACAGAGAATAATAGTAGTCGTGATGTGGTTTGGTATGAAAATGATGGATCTCGATGGTTATACTATAGAATATAACATCTTATAAACTAAACCAAAACCAATGTGCAAAGACACATAATTAATATTAACAAATGGAGTTAAGAGAAAGAACACGTGTGGGGTGATGTAGTTGATAAAGTCGACTTTGCGAGTTTGACACTTTGACTTTCTTGGCTTTTTTGGCTTTGTTGGATTTGTGCTGCAAAAGTGAAACTATTATAAGGATGGTAGGTCGTTAGAAATTAATGTTATTTTTTTTTCTTTTTCTAGTTTTTGTACCAATTTTTGGGAGTTCCCATTTGTTAAGTGTTAGTACAATTTATGTTACGGGTTTAAATTGGAATTGGAACGCTTGTTGGGCCGGGGCCAACAAGCTGCGAACGGATTGGATCTTGTACTAAATCAAGTGATCTGGATGATTGCCTGCACAATGAGAGTAAACCGTTAGCCTTACCGTGGGGGCGGACCCCACGATTAGAATCCGGCGTAAGAGTAAGAGAGCATGTTGTCAGAGATATATGTGTCAGAGTGAGAGAATATTGTGTACCTCTTTGGAATGTACGATGATTCCTATTTATAGGCTAGTAATACTAGGGTTTCTTAGTATTTCGCATATAATCTGTTGGTTGCCAGAGTAGGACCCTTGTCGGGCAAGGATCCGTCATAATCGTGATTGCTGCAGCGAACTACCTTCCGCGGACGCTGGTCAATTCGCTGCAGTGTATTGCGGAAGCGGAATAAGGATAGTCCGCGTCCGTCTTAATATGTCTGGGCCTCTGCCAGTACGGGACTGGGCTTAGTTTCGGCCCAATGTGCTTGTAATCGGATCTAGTTGGGACAAAGCCTTATTCTGATAGTGTGGGTTTGGCTCAAAGTCACGTTAGACTTCCTATACGTCATCAACACACAAACTTATATATACAATTATATGATTTTGAAATAACCATGTATTCACTATCGTACATAGAGGTACAGTTTTCTTGCATTTTAGACATTTCATTATTTAAGTTTGTTGAAGAAGAACAAGAAAGTGGCGGAGATAATGATAATGATAATGATAATGATAATGACTTTGTCACGGCTAAAACGAGATTATACATTGATGACGTATAGGAAGTCTAACGTGACTTTGGGCCAAATACACACTATTAGAATAAGGCTTTGGCCCAACTAGATTTGATTACAAGCACATAAGGCCGAAACTAAGCCCAGTCCCGTACTGGCAACGGCCCGGACATATTAAGACGGACACGAACTATCCTTATCCCGCTTTCGTAATACATTGCAGCTGATTGACCAGCATCCGCGGAAGGAAGTTTGCTGCAGCAATCACGATTATGACGGATCCTTGCCCGACAAGGGTCCTACTCTGGCCACCAACAGATTATATGCGAAATACTAGGAAACCCTAGTATTGCTAGCCTATAAATAGGAATCATCGTACATTCTAAAGAGGTACACAATATTCTCTCACTTTGACACACATATCTCTGACAACATGCTCTCTTACTCTTACGCCGGAGTCTAATATTGGGGTCCGCCCCCATGGTAAGGCTAACGGTTTACTCTCATTGTGCAGGCAATCATCCAAATCACTTGATTTAGTACAAGATCCAATCCATCCATAGCTTGTCGGTCCGGCCCAACAAGCGTTCCAAATCCAACTTACACCCGTAACATAAATTGTACTAACATACATAAATGGAGCTAATGGGCAATTCGGCATGGGGTACTTGTCACTAGTTATAACTTATTGGATCATTTAATTGTATCGACATAAGTA
>BQNB010028702.1:0-56402 GCA_026074375.1 Tanacetum coccineum
AAATCTGGGTACGAGCTTCTTGAAGTTCGGTTTCTAGTTGGTCAAAATCTCGCTGTATGATTGCTCGACCATTACCAAGACCTTTTATCTTATCTTCCATGTGCTCAATACGCTCAAGAGGGAGCTCATCTAAGTGATTTAAAATAGTCTCGATCTGTTCCTCATGTCCCTCCAGATGCGTCTTATGAGAACTCTCTCCAATCTCAAATACTTGAGGTGGGGTAGAGAAATCAGTAGAGGATGGTGATAGGAAACGGGCTCATTTCTGAGGTGGCAGAATCTCCTCGGGAAGAAAGAAATCTTGAGGATCAAACATTGGTGATAGTGGCAACACTAGAGATGGAGGTAAAACAGTTGGTGGAGCAATATGAGCTTGTGGTGGTGGAATAGGTGATTCATTACTAGTAGAATTATATGCTTGCATGACCTTCATATATGGATCATCATGGAAAGGTGAGATGGCTAGCGAGGCCAAAAGATCCTTGGTTAAATCATCTAAAGAGTCAGAAGGAGTGTTTCCTGGTGAGGCTGGGAAATAGTTCGGTGAAGCCGGAGTATAGTTAGGAGAGTGTGTAGAGGAAAAAGCATTCTCAACATCGTAATCAGATGGGACGATAATAGGGTATATATAGTCAGGAGTATTGGAAGACATATTTCTGAAACAACCCAGAGGAAAATAACGTAAGTTATTTATATAATAGTATAATAGTTATGTATCATTTACATACTATTCAGGAAATGCAGTGGCACGGAGGACTTTCTTGGATGGAAAAAATAGTTATAGTTTAGGTTTAACCTTGTTCTCTATAACCTTGGGCTCTGATACCAATCTGTAACACCCCCATATTTAACATATAGCAGCGAAAGCTAATTTGGGGTATTACTTTATGAATTAACAGTCATAATCATAGAAAACGACTCAAAAGAGACGTTTTGGAAAATTTAGTTATCATTCAATATCATATCAGAGTTTTACAAAGGAGGTCCCAAAATACATTGAAAACATAAAAGTTGAATGATAACAAGTTTGGACGTCCTCAAGTCCAATGCCACTCTGTGCCATATTGGATGAACAAGTCAGAACCTCGGCTTCGAGTTGTTCATTGACAGTCTTCTCAATTTTCGGCAAAATCTTAGAGACTTGAGCTTTAACTTGTTCCTTGACTTGATCCTTGATTATTTTCTTAATGTTATCATCAAGTTTGTTGAGGAAGTTTGCATTTTCAGCTTGGGCTTCATCTCTGAGTCTTTTGGATTGTAAATGAACAGCTGTTTTGATGGCTTCATGCATCTTGTTGGCAAGGTACGCATCAACAATGTCGGGCATCAACAATGCCGGGAATTAAATAAACTGCTGTAGCAAATTGATTCGTTTGATTGAACTCTGAGAAGTTGTTTTCTAAAGTTTTTAGTCTATGGTAAAACCCAAATAAAGAGCCAAAGTTGGGAAGATCTTGTAGTGAGGAGCTTGGAATAGTTGGTGGTGTGGGAACTGGTGTTTGTTGCAAATGTGTGATGAGAGGAGTGGGTGGTGGAGGAAGAGTTGTTGCAGATAACAGAGGTGGCTCAGCAAAAGTAGTAACCGACTCACCTTGATAAGGTTATAGTTTTGATTGATGTGAAATTTTAATTTCAACATGGGAGTAACGCCTCTTTACGCAACCTGGGAGTAATATGTCAAGTCTTAGTTTGATTGATGATATTACAAACTTTATTTCATAAAGTTTAACGGTTTTTGGTTTGATAACTTGTGAAAATATCGTATCACTGTTCGGGCTATCATAATCCAGAGGTCATGTAGTAAACGTTTGAGGAGCTAGGACAAACTTTTTTGTTTTTTAAATCGTAAGAATTTTTTTTCCTTTCAACTCGCGTCAAAACGTCTACCCAAATGAAATACCCTCACATGAAACTCCCTAGTAACATGATACGTTATAGATTAAATGATAAGATTTTATCATTTTAAGTTTCTTCAAAAGCTAGTGGATGATAAATTATGTTATATTTATAACATAATTGATTTTATAGTGTTTCGCGTCGACGGAATGTATAAGACAATGTGTCAGGTTTTTAATAAAAATTTGTAGTCTTATATTATTTTAAAAATAATATTTTTATAATTATGTTTAAAAATATTACCATTTTATACCTGTTGTGAGAATATGTAAATGTCATATAGACCCTTGGTATATATTAAGTTTACAAAATTTAACCCTTTAAATTATATTGTTTTATAAACATTAAACCTTTAACTTTCAAGTATGACAAAACTCAATCCTGAAGTTTTTAACTTTACATTTTTGGGCCCAAAAGTTAAATTTTCAAAAAATTAAAATATATACCCCGTTGCATGAATTGTTTTACGAATTTAAGTCCAAAGATTACCTATATCTTTTGTATTTTCAAATCCAATTCAGAGTTTTTGCAGCAATTTGTAGGCTTATCATTATAAGCTAATAATAGTTTGGTTTATAGTTTTAACACGCTTATGCTTGTGAAAGAGCTTATGAGCTTTAAAATCCAAACCGGGTTGTTTGCGTTTAAAAAGTATTAACCCGATGGTTTTAAGGCTTTAAGGATTAGTTTTCAAGCTGTATAGAAAATGATAAAGAGCTTATTAATAATAGCTTAAATACCCAAAAATATGAAGGGGGGGGGGCCTTTGCCTTTTTTGGGATTAGGTGGAATTAGTTTTTGTTTGGTTTTAGGAAAGAACCAAACAATTGGTTTTATTGGTAGCAGGCTTATACAAGTGATACTTAAATAAAGGCTTTACGCATGATCTATAATGATACTAGAGCTGAATGACGAATATAGGACTTTACTAGCATACGAATAATGGGGGTGAAATGGGTCCGAAATAGTAGTGTAAAAAACAAACTGAAAAACTTTTTTAGAAATGAATCAAGAGACTTCTTTCTTCTTGTTTCTTGGCTTCTACTTGCTGTAAACTTTCTTTTTAATTTTCCTTAGCTTGGTTAGATCATGATTTTTAAGTAGTATGAAGTTTTGATGGTGAATTGAAAGTATGTGTATGTATTCGTGTATATATAGGGTAAAGGAAAGAGTTAGACGGCCAAGTTAGATGGAGTATGGGACTAAGTTGTACTTGGATGTGGTGGCCAAGGGTGTTTGTGCTTGGAGTCCAATAGGTGGTGATGGGGACCTGGTTAGGGGTGCTGAGGTGGTAAACCAAGATGTGTGGTGGTTGCTTGGTTTTTGGTGACAGTAGGTAAAAGGAGGCTAGCAGGATGGTGAATCATGGTTTGCGTGCTTAGCAGGAAGTAGGGTAAGGTGGTAAATCTTGGTGGTGATTAGCAAGATAGTAGGGCAATGTGGAGCTATCATAGAAGAAGGGTAGGTTGTAGGTTAGGTTTTTAGTTTAAAAATAGGTTTAAGGTGTACAGGTTATTTAGGGTTTTGGGTTAGGTTTTGGTGTTTTAGGTGAGTTAGGGGACGTGAAAGATGTTGGGAGATATAATGTTTTAAATGTGATGCTTAGGAGACTTGTAACATGTATTAAAAAGGTTGTACGAAATCCCTTAGAAAAAAATGGAGGGAAAAAGCATATTTTGAATGTTGTGCATTGTCGGGTTCTACTTAGAGAGTTGTACTAGGGTTTTGGGGGGAAATATAATTCAAATATTTTGCATTGTAACCTTGTACACATGCCTTATTAGATTGTACTTTTGGTTTGTATGTAAACATTACATATAGTTAAGGTTTTGTTATAAACGTTAACGTTTAAAGACCGTTTTGATATAACGTTATGGAAAGTACGTTAAATAGATAATGTATGGTGATTAAAACATATTGCTTGACATGTTATAATGTTTACTGCTATAAACATTGTGGAATTGGTCATTGGTAAGGTTTTGCCGTGAGCACGTTTACTTTTGTTATGTCAAGTTACGTTGCATTAAGATGGAAATAAAAGAAAAAAATCTTCCATGAAAAATGGTTGCATCTAATTTAATAGATCATGGAAAGTTCACATTAAGGAATTACATCTAATTTAATAGATGGATAATTACATAGAGAAAAATTGTGGGTTGTTATAGTCTCCCAACCTTAAAAGAAATCTCGTCCCGAGATTTAGTTGGATGATGGAGTGATGTTTGAAAATAGATGGGATATTGGGAACGGATTTGATCTTCGGTTCCACATAAATTCTGGTCCTCTTTTAAAAGTTCCATATTAATTTGACTATAGGAATACGACTTTATTTTAGTTGCTTGACTTCACGATCCATATGTTTTATTGGTTCTTCCACAAAGTTGAGTTTGTCATCGAGCCGAAGCTCTTTCATTGGAATGATGAGGGATTCATCAGATAAGCATTTCTTTAAATTAGAAATGTGGAAAAATAAGGTACTATGGACATTACTGAGTTCTTCAGGAAGCTCAAGTGTGTATGCCACTAGGCCGACCCTTTTAAGGATCTTAAATGGTCCAATGTACCAGGGGTTAAGCTTTCCTTGCTTTTTTTTTTTCCAAATTAGGATGGACACCCTTTGTGACGGTGCACACTTTCAACATAACACGATCTTAACTTGGAATTCAAAGGCTTTGCCTTACATTGAATAACTCCTTTGTCCGGTCTCTTGACAGCTTGCAAGCGTTTGTCGGATTTGTTTACTATCTTTTTAGTGGTTTCATGATTATCTCTGGTCCCGTGAGATTGGACATCTTAACTTCGGCCCAGCAGACAGAGTGACTACGACCAACTTTCTAACCCATAAAGATGCTCAAATTTTGCTTTGCCCTTATATGGCCTGGTAACTTGTTTATGTAAGAAAAATTACCAGTTTTTAAGTGTCTTTCCCATTCCCTTTTCTCCAAACATCAATAACACAGGCTCGAAGCATGTCTTCGAGTGTTTGTATGGTTCTTTTACTTTGTCCATCAGTCTCGGGATGATATGCTGTACTCATATCTAATTGAGTACCCAAAGCCTTCTGCATTGACTGCCAGAATCTAGATGTAAAATGACTGTCATGATCCAAGATGATGGATATCGGCACTCCTATGTCGTGAAACCTAAATTTTCCTTTATTAAACAACCCTTGCTCTAAGGCGCTTCTCCAATAGATATTCGTTTCTCTGGTAGGGATAAAATGTGCTGATTTGGTAAGGCGGTCTATAATGACCCAAATTGTGTTATGTCTGTTTGACGTTTTGGGTAGTTTTGTAACGAAGTCCATCATTATTTTTTCCCATTTCCATGTAGGAATTTCTGGTTGTATTAGTAAGCCAGATGGCTTCTGAATTTCTGCTTTAAACTCTAGGCATGTAAGACACTGGACACTTCCCACACTCCGTCGCTATACGATGATCGCCTTCATGTTAGGCTACCCAAAAAAATTAGAGTTTCTTTAGATCGTGTATACATTTTGTCAGAACCTCTGTGGCTATGTGAATGGAATACTTTGATTTATAGGGATTTCTTCAGATTAGTCCCTCAAATACCAAAAGAGTGGTAACAACTTCTGATTTTGTTACATCGCGGTTATCCATCAAGACGTACTTCAAATGCTTTGTCCATTACTCGTAGGTTCTCAGCTTTGATGTTCTCTTCTTGATTGCCTCAGTTTAGCTTCGAGGATTTGTGATAGTAATTTTGGGTGAAGGGTCATGACTAATGCCCTAACTCGGTAGGAGAGAGAGGAGTGTGTGTTTCCTTGTGGCCCCCCCACTCCGCCTCTGACGACTCCTCCCTCCGCCGCCCTAAAACATTTTCCTTTCCAGGGATGTTGCGATTCTCCACAATCGCGCTCTCCCTATGAAGCAATTTAACCAAACAGAGCACCGTTTGTCTCATGTTCAATTTTTTCTGATCAAGGATATGTTGAAGACTTTTATGATCAGTGAACACAATATACTTTGTGCCATACAGATAGTGTCTCCAAATTTTAAGAACGAACATTACTGCTCCAAATTCGAGGGTCAGTGTTTTTTGTGGGTATTATTTTCGGTTCATTAGGCTTGAGTTGTCGGGATGCATATGCAATAACTTTTTCTCTTTGCATGAACACTGCTCCCAAACCTTGATGTGATGCATCACAATAAATGACCAAGTCATCGTTTACTTCTGGTAATGCTAAGATTGGAGCTTCACACAATTTTTGTTTTAGCAGTTGAAAGGCTGACTCTTGGTTTTCTCCCCGGGACATTATACTTCTTGTGTTTTGGGTTAATTCAGTCAGACTTTGCACATCTTTGAAAATCTTTGATAATCTATGATATTAGCCGGCGACGTCCTCAAGAATTTGGTTGTACTGCTGTGGGTTGTGGTATAGGAGATGGCTAATTCTTAACTGCTTCAATCTTGGCGAGTGTCAACGTGATATTCCTTGACTGTCAAATGGTTGTGCTTAATTACACGTCATTTTCAATTGTTAAATCCAGAGATTAAATGACCAAATACGTACCAAAAGAATTCAATGTGTGTATTGTATGTTTTCACTTAAATTGGCAGATTAACGGATATTGACAAAAGAACAAAAAAATAAGCCAAAACGTGACAAAAACCATGCACCGAATTGAAAGAGTGTGTGGAAAAAGTAAAGTCAAAGTCAACCCTTGATGAAGTCAAAAAGTCAAAGCCGAAGGCCGACAAATGCTTAGTGAAAGCTACTGAAAACGAAACATTGTCGATGCCGTTAAGAAGCAAGCTGAAAGTCCTAACCCGTAACGGACCGAGGGACTGATTCACTGTCTTAGTACATTTCCTGTTCCTTAAAGCGTATTCACTAAGAAATGTATTAAGAGGTAATAGCATCGCCGAGGGACGAAGCTCCAGATATTCCGTAAGAGCAGAGAGATAAAAAGCCTGTTGATAGCCAGATAGGAAGAAGAAAGAAAAAACTTAATGGGCCCACCCGTACCCATCTAATGGGCCGGGTCAGCCCATTAAGGTATTTTCACCAAGACTTATAAGCCTTAGATAAGCTAATAAGACCCAAAGAAAGTCCTTTTAAAATATACGTGGCCAATACTGCAATACGTGGCCCAAATCACCCAAGATTACACCGATTAGCCATATATATACTTCTTTTCCCCTTAACTACGTTAGGTCCAAGAGGAACTACTTTGCAACATAACACCTTATAAATATGAAGTGCTTCTTTTAACTGCCAAGTCCTCAAAAATTATAACACCACAAGGACTGAAATTGCAATACCACTTATCAAACAGAAGGGCCTAATCTGTCAAAACTCAAAACTTATACCATGCACCCCATATCAAATCACTTTCCCGCCAAACATTTGGCACTATTCATCATCCCTTCCCTGTTACTTTCCCACCTCGTTTACTGTTCACACCATAACAAAACCATCAATCTTATTCCTCAAAACCATCATCCCAAGAAGTCAAATGCCCATGTTGGCAATTATACACACATTTATTGGACTGAAGACAATGACAAGAAATCAAGGGTTATGTCATATGGAATGGGCACACAAGCAATAACTTAAGGGCTGAGATGGACTTGGCAATTCTACTCACACAAGAAACACATATCTTGAGCTCTCTCACAGAAGAAACACAAGAAGTGAAGACCAAGACTTAGTATAAATATAGGCTAGTGTAGTTCATTGTTTCCTTGTCGAATTTTGTTAAGTCCAGTCTTGTATTAACAAAGTTTGTCCAATTTTAATACTGTCCTTTAATTACTTGTCATTTAATTTTTCTGTCATTTAAATTATTGCATTGTAATCCTTTTTTCAAGTTAATGAAAGAATTTTCAGTTTCACTTTAGAATATTGTCCATTTAAGTTTAAATTGTTTTTAGAATACTGTGATTTTTTAGCTATTGTGATTAGCTTTTGACCATTTGAATGCTTATTAATACACTTGTTTTCAATTTCTGTCTAAAAAATAAAAATCACAAAAAAGAAATTGTCAAAAAAAAGGAAAGGGTGCAAGGAAATCATGGTTGCCTTGGGTTAGAGCTTCCGTGGAAGCATATGGTTGGAAGGTAAGCCTGATTTGGAGCATATTCCCTTAGCCAAAAGCTGTGTGGTACCTTGTGAGTTTCCATTTTATTCGATTGTTTCAATTTTTGCTTAATTACGTTCATGGCTTAGTTTCTTGCTTATTTGATGCTTGAGATAGTTATGTTATGTTATATGGCTTTATTGTATCTGTTTTAGAATGCTTTACAAGTTCGTTTTGTTTAGTTTTTATTTTAACTGCATTTTAATTCGCTTTTAACATGCTTATTAGCTTATTTGCTTATTTTGGTGTCCTATTGCTTTTGTCTTATTGCTTATTTTGCTTAAACTTACTTTGTTACACAATTGTTTCAAACCCTTTTGCTTAAATTAGTCTAAATCAGCTTAAAATTGGTTTTTAAAAAGTTAAAGGGGTGTTTGGGTTAAGGGGTTAAAGTGGGTCAAAACAAGTTTAAAAACCATTGGGTCACCTTGCCAACTTATACATGCATTTTTAAGTTGTTTTCAATCTGTTTTTCAAGGTTTTTAAGTTTAAAAGTTGTTTTTAAGTTTTTTTACTAAGTGGTTGAATCTGTAGTGACAGAACAGGTTAACATTGCTTATTTGATTAGGACTTTTTCACACCAGCTTTTATGACTTGATTTTGTGTTGCTTTTAAGTGTCAGATGCAGTAGATAAAGGTCTTTGTAATTTACCTTTGTTTTAGTATAAATCTGTCAAGTCAATTTCCTAGTCAAAAGCCTTTTTCATTTTCAATTTTGAGTTACTTAAAATTATCTTTAGTATTTGAATTTTTAAGCATAAGCTCATTGGAGGTCAAGCTCCATCTGTTTTAACTTATTTTTCATTTAAGACTTATTTTTCTAGCTTATTTTATAGGCTGCATAGCCTAGTTGTTTTTAAAGAAAACCAACACTCAGCATGTACTAAGCCAACAAGCACTTTTCAATTGACCTTTTCCTAGCTTATTTGATTTTCAAACTGTGTTTAAATTGATGATTCTTGTAGTTTAGAAGCTGGCTTTTAAGGGCACATATAACTCATTAAGCCATAAGGTTCCATCTTTAGGCTTAAAAATAAGCCCAAAAGTTTTCCCTTAGGCTGTTTGTATGCAGTGATTAGCCCATTTGCTTATTTGCCTATTTTAGCTTATCTGTCTGTTTTTCTTTCCTTATTTTTGTTTGAACTTTCTTATTAGGTGTAGGTTGATATCTGTTTTTGCTTATCTTGTATTTTTCTTAGCTTATTTGTGTTTTAAAAGAGCAAACAAATTAGCCTTTTAGGACTTAGTATAAAAAATCAAAACTGTCACTTTTTCAGCTTAATTTCTTAGCTTAATGTTTGAAAGTTATTGTAGTAAAAGGTACGATTTTTTTAAACTAGCTTATTTTTTTGTGTTTTATAAGTGTGCAAAAAAGAAAAGTAAAAAAAATATTTCCAACAAGGTAGGCCACAAGGATTCGACCATTGGATCTACCCTATTAATCACCACACTCGGCCACACAAACACACCCACTAACCACCGTAGTCCTCCAGATAGTAGCCACTCTGCTATCTTTGCAAACATTATTCTTTTAACCCTGTTTTAGCCCAATAAGTCCATAAGCCTTTTCGGCTTAATACCAGCTTATTCCAATAAGCTGGTAACTCCTTTTTATTTTTCTTTAATCCAACACCTTTCAAAGTACTTTTCACATTTTTTTCAGATTTTTCCAAAATTGTTTAGTATTTTTTTATTAATTTTTCTTTTTAAAACAGTTTTTAAATCATAAAAAATTATTAAAAAATCAAAAATATATAATTCTTTTTTAGAAAATTTTCTTTTATCATTTAGAACCTAGGAAGATTAAGTTTGCCTTTGTAGGGTTAAATTTTTAAAATTTCGATTTTTAAAGAACGAGATTTGGTCCCGTTATCGTGTTTTTAGGTTTTAAGTTTTAATTGCTTTCGTTTTTGGGGTTTTCTTACTTTTCTTTTCTTATTATTATTAGAAATAGAAATCCCAAATCAAATCTTGAACCATTCAAATAACGCGATCACAAACGTAACCGATTTTCAATTCACGCCTCGTTGGGAGAACGACTCGGGAGATTTTAGATTTTGCTTTGGTTAAAAGCAATTTTCTAGAAGCCCACAGAATACTTATCTCTCTTATTATTGATCTTATCCTTATTACGTATTTATATTATATTGTTTAATTTTATTTTTATATACTAAAATGGACCCAAATTTATTTTTTGCGCCGCTGCCGGGGAGGTGTGTGCGATTTTCGTGTCTACGTTTAAAGATTAGTTTTTGAAGACCCTTCCTCGTGAAGTTATCATTTTCCGTTTGTGAATTTTTTCTTATTATTAAAAATTAAAAAAAAATTAACCAACATTACTTTCCTAAAGTATTGAAAAATACAAAAAATTGATGAAGACCAAACAAAGAACAAATCGTGTGTTAATCGTTATATCGGGTGCAAAACTTTGAGATTACAAAACTATAAGTGAGGTATTATAAGGCGGGAACTTTGATCCAAGAGAAAATCGTCCCCAAAAGAAAGGAAGAACGCTTTTAAATCGCTTCGGCGTGCTAATTCCTTCCGCTCTCTTGTGCGTAGTTTAAAGAGCTACCGTGGACTTTTAACATCCGGTTACCAAAAATATTGTGTTGTTCTTGTTTTTAGTGCATGCGCACTCGCTCTTCTTCGAATCTAGTTGGTGATTCTTTCTCTTAATCCTAACTACTTCACATCCGATATGTCGTAACCGAGAACGTTCATAAGCAACTAGTAATCTCGAATAGAAACCTCTATTGAAATTCAAGGCTCCTTCCCATGTTACGATGGCACGATCAAGTACTTGGCGGAATTACTCCGTGCACCCACCGAGGGTTATATGCGGAGGCATTGTTGTTCTCACCAATTCATTGCTGAGCAAAGAGCTAAGCATAGTTTCCTTTAAATGATGACTTCGGACCAATTCTTCGGACTTGAGAAAGACAATCCTCATGATCACATTCGTTGGTTTAACAAAATAACTTCCACAATAAAATACAAGGATGTGCCTAATTCAGCGATTAAGCTTATGCTTTTTCCATTCTCTCTTGCGGGGGCAGCCCGTCGTTGGCTCGAAAAAGAACCCCCCGTTTCTATTTCAACTTGGAAGATCTTGTTTCCAATTCATCAATGAATTCTTTCGCTTCCTCAATATCGACATATCTCTGAAATGAAATTTCCAACTTGACAGTTTTGTGTGAATCTTTTCATGAGGATGGGACCGTTTTCAAAGTATCTCCTTCGGCATGCACTCATGATGGTTTTACCGAATTGCACCAACTTCCGATACCTTTCTACATGCCTTAAAACCCAACCGACCAATATTCTTTGATTTCTCGCCGCTAGGTGGTTAATCTTTTGGAAAGAAGTATCTGAAGATGTGTTGACGATTATCGAAACAAATTTATAGGTCACAATTCACGAAACAAATTGATTGTTTCTCAAGTGAAATCAAGTGATGTTAATTCTTCTTCTTCCTCCGGAGATAGCCAAACTTACCTCATGCAGTAAATCAGCAAACAAGTGTTGTGGGACTACCGCCATGACCGTTATTCTTAAATAATTTCAAGCAACCTCACCTCCAGCTTCCGTAAAAGCCGTTGAGGAAATTTGTGTTACTTGCGGTGGTGCTCATCCGTATTATCAGTGTCTCGCCGCCGATGGCAACACTTTTAGAAATTTCAGGATAATATTCATAAGGATTACGGGTTTCGCTGCCGCGGGATTAACTACAATCAGGGTATTGCGGTTATAGTCCTATTCGATGTGGCTAATCAAATTTGACCACCGGGTTTTGCACAACCAAATTTTCAAAATAATCAAAACCGGTTTATCCAACCTCAAGGATATAATCAAGGAAACCATTTCAATCAAGATACATCTTATCAAGCTCCAACTCAACAAAATCAAGTTGTACCTTTAAGTGAGTTGGAGAAAATTAAGAAGATAAATGAGGTTAATATAAAAGCCATGCAAGCTCAAATTAACAATGTGAAAAATGAGTTAAGAAATGAAATGCAAACTTCGATTCAAGCTTCAATGTCAAACCAAACCAATGAGCTTAAGAACATGATGGCTAGCTTTTTCCAAATGAACACCGCTTCTACTTCGGGTACGGGATCTCTCCCTAGCAACACCATTGCTAACCCAAAAGGTGAATTGAAAGCCATCACCACCCGAAGTGGTCTTGTTCTTGATGGACCTTTCGTTCCTATGCCTCCTCCATTTATTAATCCGGAGGAGGATGAACGTGTAGAGGAGACTTTAACGGACCCGGAACTCGCCGAGTATACCATTAAGGTCCCACCTCCTCTTGTCCAAAAAGCTAAACCTCCTTCATAAAGAAATTATGTGGTTCACCAAAGGGATCCTCGTCATCCTCATATCCCTTATCCTTCAAGAATGAACCAAGAAAAACAGAAAGAGAAAGATGAAGTCCAAATTCATAAATTTTGGCAAATGTTTAAACAACTTCATATCAATATCACTCTTGCCGATGCTTGATTCTTCATCCCCGAAATTACCTACAAAAGATGCTTAAAAGTCTCCTTTCCAATAAAGAGAAACTTTTAGAGCTGGCAAACACACCCCTTAATGAAAATTGCTCAGCGGTTATCCTTAAGAAGTTACCCGAGAAACTAGGAGACCCTGGGAAATTTCTCATTCTGTGTGGTTTTAGTGAGCTCAAGTACAAAGCCCTAGCCGATCTAGGTGCTAGCATCAACTTGATGCCACTCTCGGTATGGAAAAAGTTAGGTTTACCCGAGCTTATTTCTACCCAAATGACCCTTGAACTTGCTAACCGGGAGATTTGTACTCCGGTTAGAATTGCAAGAGATGTCTTTGTTTTGGTTGGAAGATTCACGTTCCTAGCCGATTTCGTCATCGTTGATTATGAAAGCGATCCTCGTGTCCCCCTCATCTTGGGAAGACCTTTCTTACGGATCGCTCGTGCTTTGATTGACGTTCACAGAGAAGAAATGATTCTCCGTAACGGTGACGAAAGATTAATCTTGAGTATGAGATATGATACTTCAAGCTATTCTAACAAGCCTCAAAAAGAAACAATCAATATGATTGACATCTACAATGTCTCTCATAAAGATTATCTTGAGGACTTGTTTACAAATGAAAAGATAACAAATCATCAAAGTGGCAATCCTACTTTTTCTTCTCATACCGATTTAACTTCACCAGAAGTTATCAATCCATTGAGTGGTAATCCCACTCCAATTTCAGAACCCGTGACCAAGTCTTCTTCTTCCCTCACAATTACTTCCTTCAAAGAAAGTGAGTTAATTTAGGAAGAATTCGAAGCTTATCTCGCAAGTGATTCATTTCCCGCAAGTGATTCATTTCCACCAGGAAATGATGATCCTGTCGACCTTTTACTCGAGGAGTTCGCCGATGAACTCGCTCTTATTACATTTCCACCGGGAAATGATGATCTTCCTTTTGATATCGAATCCAATCTTAGAGAAATAGAATTATGCTTAAACAATGTCCTACCAAGGAAAGTTGATCTATTCTCGAGGATTCGGTTGATGAGGGTAATCTTGAAAATCCTAATAACAATCTTGTTGATACCATTCCCGAGATGTTCACCGATGAACATACTCTTGATTATTCATCTCCACCATTATATGATCATATCGATGATGATCTTGTTGAACTTGAGTCTGATAATGATGATGTTTATGATGATTCATTTGACTTCCAAGGAAGATAAAAATTCAAAGAGTTCTAAACTCTGGATTGATGAATCTTGATCCCCTAGATCAAGTGAGTTCCTTCCTTCCCTCGAGTGTGACTCGATTTTTTATAAGGATTTTTCCGAGGTTGATACTTTGTCTTCAACCAACAACGAGGACAAGGTATTTAATCCAGGCATACTCATTCATGAGAACCATTTTGAAGTCACCAATCATGTAACAATGGAAAAGAATGTAAATAAGTTATTTAATGCTTCTTTAATTCTTGAGGATTTTTATCCTCCTCTTTATGAACTTCCTTTCCACAAAGAAGTTCCTGGGTCTGAAACTTTACTCTCGTTTTCATCCGAAAATGAGGAAAAAGTTTTCAACCCCGGGATTCTAACTTCTAAAGGAATTCATACTTCTCTTCTCCCGGAATTATCTCATCGGGGCCCTAAAGCTTTCAAAGTCATTAAAATTTTTGAAAGCCCGATGGAGATTTTTCCTTGCTCTTATGGAGAGGACATTCGTGTTTTGGATGTTTCGTGTCTTCGTTTCTATCCCCCTTGACCAGTTCAAGTATGGGGGGATCGGGTCAAGCTAAGTGACCTTAAACAAGCGCTTCGTGGGTGGCAACCCATGCTTATCCTTATATAATTATAATATTAGTAATGAATAAGTGTGTTGTGTGAGAGGCTCGCCTCTTCCATTTTTCGTGTTTTGTGTTTTGTGATTGTATGTCCAGGATTGTCCCGGATTTTTGAAGTCTCTCGTGCTCGTGGTTTTTTTCCTTCGTTCACTAGAGCTTCAAATCCTCAGCTTCATTTTAGAATCCAACTCTATGCTATCTTACGACTAAAGTTTATCTTTGATCAACTTAATAAACTGGCCTTAGACATACGTTTAGAGGACCCCTTCGTAAAACACGTGATGGACAATGCTTTACGTTCTTAGTATGGGGGGATCTATCGATTTGATTATGCCTGCAGTCGTTGTTTTCACGTAATCCCGTTTTTACCACCAAAATACCAAAAAAATTAAAAAATTTCAAAAATAAAATAAGTGTTTTGTCATAATTTTAACTTTCCTGCTGGGTAGAATAAGAATAAATTTTGACTCGATCGAGCGTGTTGAGCTCTAGCTTGTTCCTTAACTTTTAGACTAAGCATTCGCGGATCTTTTTATTAAAGATTTTAAATTTGCGAAGAACGAAAAATGATAGAGTTAATTATGAGTTAGATTCTAAACAAGGATTAGTTGGAAATCTTAAGAGCTCATAAGTGTAGTTTGTGTGCTTTTCTCTCCCAATAAGCTTCTTAACCGGGGACTAATATACGTGCTATTTTGGAAAACTTAAACTTAAATCACAATTTTTGAATTACTGGTGATATCTCAATTAATTTGTAGTTCTAATTATTATCACTTAATTTTTTCTAAAAAGAAAATTTTTCTTTAAATCTTGGTATTATATAACAAAAAATGGGCAAAAAATGAAAAAAAAATGATGAGTAATAAATTTAAACTGCTGGAGCTAATAAACGAGTTTACTTGACTCTCTCTTTTCGGCTCACAACCGATGTTGCAGTCTTCTAAATAAGGCACATAGTAATTATCCGAGAATGAAAGAGTTTGATGGCATCTGCCCGGCTCACAAACCGAGGTTGCAGCCTTCTAGAAAAGGTCGAAGGATTTCATCAATTTAACGGTTGTGTAATTATATTAAGTGTTGTAACGTGAATTACATAAAGATAGGGTACAATCTCTTTTTCTTAAATTCCATAATATGGTTTTTGAACTAAGTCTATCCATTGATAACTTGTTGTAATTGTGATTTTTCTTTCTAAATAGACTTAGTTCAAAAGCGAAGGTCGTGAGTCCCGATACTAGTCTCTGTGAGGTGTCAAAAGCCTGGTCACTTAGCCGCAAGGTTGGGATGTGTCGAGACGAAAGTCGCTACATGGGATGATCTCGCCTTCAAACTCATTAAGTGTTGGGATTGTTTGGAACGTGAAGCATAGAATTTGTGCAAAACGTATGATCCATGTTGAAATTCGAAATGCACATTCACCTAATATATATTAATTGTCGGAGAGTGAAATGTTCACAGTTACAATATGAGTAGTGTTAGCATCTTAAACTTATATTTAACGGTTGATTGCGTTTAATCTTGGTGTTGGAATAAGGTGAAAAGTCGGTGATACGATGAATTTATCCTATTTCGGGGCAGTTTTGGATTGAAATGTTTCTTGTTCTATGATCCCTAAATGTGTATAAAATAACGAAAAGTACAAACATGTTAGTTATTGCTTAATATGAAAAGTACAAAATAATGAGAAAAAAGGAAAAAATACCAAAAATATGTGTGGGAAATAAGTGTGAATATTTAAAAAAATGGTAAATAAACGGGCTTTTGCGAAGGCTATTGATTTTTAATTCTCTTTGGATGAACACTTTGTCTACTTTTCGAGGTTATTGTCGAGGTGTGGATGAGAGTCTTAGTTTTCTTAAGTGTTTACTTGTAGCAATGCGTTTCAGAGGACAAGGCAATATCTACTTACACCATATCTATTTGTTCATTTAAAACAGGAATTAAATGACCAAAAATACATTGTATTTGTATGTTTTCACTTATATTGTGCATGAAACGGATATCCGACAAAAGAACAAAAAAATCAAGCCAAAACAGACAAAACCAAACACGAAATGAAAGAGTGTAAAAAAGTCAAAGTCAAAGTCAACCCCGACGAAGTCAAAAGTCAAAGCCGAGCCGATATCGAAGAAATACTTAATGGGCCCACCCGTACCCATCTAATGGGCCGGGTCAGCCCATTAAGGTATTTTCACCAAGACTTATAAGCCTTATAAGCCAAATAAGCCCAAAATCCTTTTAAAATAAACGTGGCCCAAACAGCCAATATGAGGCTCAATCACCCCAACACGTTTAGCCCCAGTAGAATAACTCTTTTTCACGTTAACACCCGTTACTTAAACGGACTAACTTTGCAACAACACCATTTAAAGTGAGAAGGCTTAATCCTGCGTCCAAGTCCTCAAAAATTATAACACCACAAGGACTGAAATTGCAATACCACTTATCAAACAGAAGGGCCTAATCTGTCAAAACTCAAAACTTATACCCTGCACCCCATAGAGTAAATCACTTTCCCGCCAAACATTTGGCACTATTCATCATCCCTTCCCTGTCACTTTCCCACCTCGTTTACTGTTCACACCATAAAAAAACCATCACTTTCCCTTAAACCCCACCCCCAAGAAGTCAATGCCATGTTGGCAATCCTACACCATTCTATTAGGCAAAAGACCAATGAACAGAAAAATCAAGGGTATTGATCATATGGATTGAGGGCACAGCAAATTTAAGGGCTTGGAGATGACTTGCATTTAACTCATACAAGAAACACACATCTTGAGCTCTCTCACAGAAGAAACACAAGAAGTGAAGAGCAAGACTTAGTATAAATATAGGCTAGTGTAGTTCATTGTTTCCTTGTTGAATTTTGTTAAGTCCAGTCTTATATTAACAAAGTTTGTCCAATTTTAATACTGTCTTTTAATTACTTGTCATTTAATTTTTCTGTCATTTAAATTATTGCATTGTAATCTTTTTTTCAAATTAATGAAATTTTTAGCTTTTATTTAAATATTGTCATTTAAGTTTAATTGTCTTTTAAATACTGTTTTTTTAGCTCTTGTATAAGCTTTTGAACCATTGAAAGCTTATATAAACACTTGTTTTCATTTCTATCTAAAAAAACAAAAATACAACAAAACACTTTAACTAAAACTACTTTCTTATTTTCCCAATTAATTCAATTTATTCAAATCATTAAGCCTCAATTAAGTTTTAACTATCAATTTCTGTAACAACAATCCCACCTATATCTCCAACAATTTCTAAAACCAAAACACTAATTATACATTATAAATTAAATAAATTAAATCACACCAAGAAATTAATAAATAATAACACATAACAATAAACATACACCATAACCCTAAAAATAAAATAAAAAACAAAACCCATCTAACCAATAAAACCATAACAATAAAAAATAACAAAACTATACAAAATAAAACAAATAACAAAATAAACCACCATATAACCCAAATAAAAACCCCAAAATAACCCACCTAACCCACTAAACCCTATTTTAAAAACCCCCAACCTTATATAAATTTAACTTTAACCTATCTAAACCCCCTTACCCCCAAATTTAAACCAATCAACAACCCCTCAAAAACCTATAAAACCCAATAAAAACCTTAAAAACTAAACCCTAATAAAACCTAAATAAAACACACTATTAATACTTAGATCCCATTCCTTAACCCAATCAACAAATCAACTTAAACCCTAAAACATCCAATCAAAATATAATAAAACCTATACCATCTACTTACCCTAAAATACCAAACAAATAAACTACACCCAATACTAATAGAGAGATAGTGAGATTATGTAGTTAGAAATGAAGTAATGGCGCATTAGAGTAGATTCCTTACGCTGTCTTCTAAAGATGTATGTAAATAGGACTATATAAGTCCTTTCTCGCTCTTAGATAGATGTCAGTTAATGTACTGTAGTAGGAGCGCAAATTCAGCAGATTAAGAGATGTGTCTTCATCATAGACCTAACTCAGCGATATATATCTCTATGGGTATGTTGAGATGTGTGACTAAATTTTTAATATATTCTAACACTAAATGAATAAATAAGGAAGAGAATTATACAGTTGCAGAATTTGTGGACACTTTTATTTGAGTATATATGTCTAGTAATGTATATTTAGTCTCTCAGATAGACAATTAGAAAGTCTATTAGAAAATAGAACAGCTTCTTCATATCCACTAATAATTATATATACCAGCACACACCGCTCTTCGCCACTCAGCCCCCACTAATACCACATCAGCTCACACTCCCCCAAAAAGACCCACAATCATCTAACACTAGCACATCTCTAAATTCAAAACTCACACACTCAGTTTATAAAATCAATGTTTAAGTTGTCAATGTGTTAAAGTTATAGATATCTAAGGTTTTTTCGCTTCAATATAAGGTTGAGAAGGATATTAGAGATAAGTACATATCTCTAGAATTGATGACACACGCTCTCACCACAAACTCGCTTCTCTCCAACACTTCACACTCCCCACCCTAATAAAATTATAAATAAATCTCTACAAATCCCCCAACAAAACAATCCACAAAAACATTCCCAACAAGATATATGTGAAACTGTTGTGTGTGTGTAATGATAATGAGAGACGCTATATTCGATATCTCGGCTATAGCTAGTTAACTCACATCTTTTGGTGTTATTTTTATGGATAATACTAATATTTTAAAGAGTATTATAAAATTTTTAAGCACATCTTCTACTTCTACTATCCGATATTGTAATTATTCGCTGTAACAACCCCTGCTAGACGACACTCGCACTCTCCCTTTCTCTACTCTGCTCTCTGTGAATCCAAAATAGAATAGTGATCATGATATCTCACTCCCCCCATACTCTATTACTCTCATTTTCACATGTAGACATCTCAGTACTACTAACCAAAAACATAAAATACCCCCTACAAAACCAAAACCCCACTCACTCAACAAAAAATATATCTACTGACTATACAGCGCTCGCACTTTTATCTCTACAAGTATCTTCAATCAAACACCTCACTCATTATTTACGACGCTTCACTAAGGATAGCGGCTCTCGCTATTCTATTGACTCCGTCAGGATCGCTATTATTAGAGATATTTCCGTGTAGCGATTCTCCGAGGAAATGCGTTGTTATTCTCCTCAATCAATCTTCACACCCAAACACCCGTATATCTAGATGAGAGATATATATATATTTGTCACTGTGTGTGTGCTCATCGCTATAGCGCGCACTCTATCCACACCAGCGTCGCATATCATACACACTCCTCTCTCTCTCTGTATTATTCGTCGTAGGAGATGATCGTGTGTTTTATTTTTTTCTCTCCTTTGATATCGCTCGAGTGTATTCACTCATATGAGAGAACAATGTTGTTTACCTCATATCGCTCTCACACTCACTCTCTCACTATACATATATAGAGAGTCAAACTTAACGAGTGTTTCTATAGATGAGATAATTATAGAGATCGTCATTCAAAAAACTCAAAAAACCCCCCAATAGTGATGTGTAGAGGTGAGAGTAGTATAGAGAATCTCTAAACACCTTAAAAACCCACTTATATCTATCTATCGCTACAACCCTATACATCGCCTGAACAACCCCAGACTACCATCCTCTCCTCCTTCCTATAATCACCCGCCACCCACACTCTCTCATCTCATATTATTATCACCTCTTCCTCCCCTAGTGTGTGTGTTAAATACGTGTGTGTGATAACACCACAACTCTCTACCACTCTAAACCTCCTAGTGTTCAATTAGAGAACTGTGTGTGTGTGTGTGTGTGTGTGTGTGAGTGTATAAAATAGTCACTTGTTGTTAAATGACGTTAGAGAGGTGTGAGTGTGAGTGTGAGAGAGAGATAGAGAGATGAGATTGAAATGTATATTGCAAATAAGAGTGTAAGTTCATGATTGTGCTCGATATGAGTGCGCTCGCTTGCGCTGGCTTAGAAGAGAGGTGGTAGTGGTAGATGAGGATGTGGACTGAGGGTGTGTCTCAAATATATAGATAGAGTCAATCACTCACTCAGCTTCTCACACGCTCTTCTCTCTCGTGGGGCGGCGTGGTGTAGATATATTCTGTAGTGAGAGGAGCATAGACTCGGCAGTCGTTTTGGAGAGAGAGGCTAGAGAGAGAGATGAGAGAAGAGTGGGGAAGGCACGCTACGAAATACCGCCTATCTCTCATATTATTGATCTAATCCTTAATACATATTTATATTATATATTTACTCGCTCCTATTTTTATACTATACTAATAAGGACGAGTCAGTCAATTAGTGGCCCAAGAACTGCACAGATTATATGATTCCAGAAATCACATTTATGAGAACTTGGCGTATAAATTTCTCCTTTTTTTTGATTAATTCTAGATTATTTTAGGTGATTGATGTTCATTCTTTATTAAGGGGTAGATACTAAACTCATCATATGAAAAAAATCACAAAATACTCCACTTAATTAAACACACACCTATACATTATATCTCATAATACCACAGCTAGAGCTTCTGTGTGTGTGTGTCAATGCGTGTGGTGTTGATACCAAATTAATTCTGTAGATACCGCTACCTTTTTTTGTCTACCTCCGAGAGGTCTCGTTCTTTATGTCGTTAAATTTCAGGTACGGCTAGTATATAGATAGATATAGAGAGTATTACATGCGAGATTATAGATAGTAGTAGGAGATCCCTCTACGGATGCTCTATCACCTCACTCACTACACTCTGTCTCCGCTCTCGCGTCGAATTAACTACCTCTGTAACTGATAGAGGTAGAACGCGGGTCTTACGTAGAGAGAGATTATTACGGCTGGTGCTGACAGCTGTGCTGTGAGATACACGATAGATAACTGTTGTAGTATAAGATCACATTATATATATAGAGATATAAAGAAGATTTGGCTCTCCTCCTAATTATATTTTGAGACACTCTGTTAGTCTTCTGTGTGTTTAAGTTTGGGTGATGTGTGGGGTGGGTGCTTTTCTAGTTGAGCTCACGCGCTCGCTCTCGGTCCTCGCCAGCGGTTTATGAGGGTGGTGGGATCGCACTTCTCTCTCTCTCACACACTTTCAAAGTTATGAGCTTGTGTGAGGACGCGGGGGTGCGTGGGGGATAGGGTGAAGTGTTGTGTATGATGGAGAGTGGGATGAGTGGGAGTAGGAGAGGATATAGGAGAGAGAGAGAGAGTCTGAGATGTTCTCGAGTGTGGGGTGGGGGGTGGTGGTTTGTGGGTTGGGTCGTGGGGGCTGGGCAGAATACTTCAGGAAGAAAGATATAGAGTGTGATAGTGTTTGTGGTTGGGGTGAAGTGTTGGAGTGAGAGGGGAAGATCGCATTGTGAGAGGGGTTGGGCTGTGTTGTAGGGTAGAGGAGGTCAGAGATGTCGGTGGTGGGATAGGATTGAGTGTGGTGAGGCTGTGCAGTAGTACGGGCTCGCTCTCTCAGGGTGGTGCGCGCGGGAGGGTGGTGAAGTAGGCTGAGTGCATTGTGATCTGCTTGTGCAATAAAAGCCAGTTCATTGAGTGCCTATATGGATCTTCGTTGAAAAAGGTGTAGAGTGAGGAATTTGTTATGACTGACGGTCTCTTCAAGAGAGACTCTGGATGATTATAGCCTCTGGTGGAAGGATCATTAATCATCTGTACGGATTAGGAGAGTTGTACAGAGTTGTTGTCCCGATGAGGCTGGAAATAGTCTGGTAAAGCCGGGATATAGTCAGGACAAGGGTTTATGTGTAGGGAAAAAAGCATCACTCAACATCGTAATCAGATGGGACGATAAAATAGGGTGGGTGCGATGTAGTCGGGAGATTGTATAAATTTGTAGTATTCACTGAGGATACTCCCAGTGTGAGAGTTATAGAAATAAGTTTATGTTTTATAATTAGAATCAGGCATGTCTGAGAAGTCGTTTATGGTGGTATCACTTTACATACTATTCCTCTTCGGAAATGCGTAGTAGGGACGGAGGATACTTAGGATGGTGGAAAAGGGGGCATATAGTATTGGGGTTTTAAGACTCCTTGTTCTGTTTATGATATAACCAGATGGGGCTTCTGTTGATATTATCTTCGTCTCTATCTATAAGACGAGCGCTCATCCTTATGTTTGGACACAGGTATCTGCGTGTATCATGTCGGAAGGCGCTATTATATGGCATTGTTGTTATGGGTACCTTGTCATTAAATCAAACAATCATGTAATTGTCTCTTAGATGTGGTGGAATGATGCTACAAAAAGAGACGTTTGGAACATTTAGTGAGTGCATACAGTATATCAAAAATAAGACTGTTTTACAACGTTGAAATTTTTAGGGTTACCCATCTTCTATTAGATCAGTGTGCCGCAACACTCTATAGAGCGGAGTGGTGAGGGAGGCGTATTTGTTAGTTGCGCGATAATATAGGAGGTCTAAGCGTTGTTGAGAAAGAGGTGTGGTGATGGGTGGGGTTCCGCTCAAGTGCTTGCGTGACGTGCGCGTGTGAACAAGAGAGTATTTATTGCTCTTGTATAGAGATATGAGTGTGTGTGTGTGTGTGGTGTCCTCTCAGTGATTCAAACCTTGCTAGGCATTCTCACTCCTAGAGAGTACTGGTAGAGATAGTGTGTGTATTCAGTGTGATGAGAGTGAGAGATGTAGGATAAATGGGTGAGCCTCTCCGCCTCACTCTACTCGCTCACTTCACATTCTCGTCGCGTATGATAATCTGCGTGCGCGCGACTACGAATACAATGTTAATCATAGAGATATATAGAGAAGTATTGATGCGCTCTGTGTGTGTGTCCAAGTGCGAGTGGAGAAGAGGGGGAATTGTGCGCGCTCCTACTCCTTCCCACACGGTCCGCGCTGGTTCTTGTGTGGTGTGGGTGTGCGGGGCTTGTGTAGGGTGTGTGGTGTGTGATGTACAGAGGTCCCAAAATACATTGAAAACATAAAAGTTGAATGATAACAAGTTTGGACGTCCTCAAGTCTAATGCCACTCCGTGCCATAGATTGCTTAATTACCTGAGATAAACATGCTAAAAGGGTCAACACAATAGTTGAGTGAAATTCACAGTGTTTGAAATGTAATAGTTGAATACAAGTCAATGAAATAGTAATAATTGCAACGAATACAATTATCATGGTAAACAATATTATTGCCCTAAGCTTATGCAACCAAACATTAACATCCGAAGTCAATTTAACGACTTGAAGGAACAACTGTCCTTAAGGAAAGGTAACTTGCCAAAGTTATCCTTCGTTCTCAAATATAGTGTGTTTGGTTACCCCATATACAGGTACACCAACAGGAGTTGTCACCCCCAATAGATCTATCCACAATATTCGCATTCACTCGCAAGTGACTAATGGTTCATGATTAAGAAATATTGGCAGTGAAGGCAAACTTAGACAATAACATATCAGGATAGCATACAGTTGGAAAATACTTGTATTCATAGTTTATAGCATGTATCTCCTCACGGGATTTAGAAAACATGTAAAGGTGGGACTATAAACTCACCTTATCAAGGTTCTTAATTGATTTGAAATTTAATTCAAATGGGAGTAAACGGCCTTGTCACGCAACCTGGAGTAATATGTCAAGTCTTAGTTTTATTGATGATATTACAAACTTTATTTCATAAAGTTTAACGGTTTTTGGTTTGATAACTTGTGAAAATATCGTATCACTGTTTGGGCTATCATAATCCAGAGGTCATGTAGTAAACATTTGAGGAGCTAGGACACTTTAAATCGTAAGTCCGACAACTCGTCAAAACGTAAACTCCCTAGTAACGCGATACGTTATAGATTAAATGATAAGATTTTATCATTTTAAGTTTTTTCAAAAGCTAGTGGATGATAAATTATGTTATATTTATAACATAATTGTTTTATAGTGTTTCGATCGACGAATGATAACGACAAATGTGTCGAGTTTTAATAAATCAAGTCTTATAATATTTAAATATATTTTTATAATTAATATAAAAATATTACATTTTATACCTTTGAGAATATGAAAATGACAATATATACCCTTGGTATATATTAATTTACAATTTAACCCTTTAATTATATTTTTAAAACATTAAACCTTTAACTTTCAAGTATGACAAACAAAACCCTGATGTTTAACTTTAGGATAATTACATTTTTGGCCCAAAAGTTTAATATTTTCAAATTTTACAATATATACCCCTTTGCTTGAAATGTGTTTGCTGATTATGTCCAAAAATCCATGTACTTGTATTTTTTCGAATCCAATTCAGTTTTGCAGCATTTAGCTTATCATAATAAGCTAAAATAAGTTTGGTTTTATAGTTTTAACAAGCTTATAGCTTGTGAAAAGAGCTTATGAGCTTAAAAATCCAAAACGGGTTCGTTTGGTTTAAAAAGATTAACCCGTTGGTTTTAAGGCTTTAAGATTAGTTTTCAAGCTTATAGAAATGATAAAAGAGCTTATAAGAATAGCTTATATCAGCTTATGGATTTTAGGGTTTAGGTTTTACGAAAATGGCTTATTAAGATTTTAGGGTGCGAATTAGGGTTTTGTTTGGTTTAGAAAAACCAAACAAATGGTTTTATGGTTCAAGGCTTATACAAGTGACTTAAATACAGCTTATACATGATCTATAATGATACTAGAGCTTATGGAATGAGTTATAGGACTTACTAGCACACGAAATGGGTGAAATGGGTCGAAATGAGCAAAAACAACTCGAAAACTTTAGAAATGAATCAAGAGACTTCTTTCTTCTTGTTTCTTGGCTTCTACTTGCTGTAACTTTCTTCTTAATCTTCCTTAGCTTGGTTAGATCATGATTTTGAAGTATTATGAAGTTTTGATGGTGAATTGAAAGTATGTGTATGTTTCGTGTATATATAGGGTGAAAGAAAGAGTAGAGGCCAAGTTAGATGGAGTAGGGACCAAGTTTACTTGGAGTGGTGGCCAAGGGTTTTGCTTGGAGTCCAAGGTGGTGATGGAGGTGGTAGGGTGCTAGCTAGGTGGTGACTAAGGTGTGTGGGTGGTTACTTGGTGGTGACAAGTAGGTGAAAGGAGGCTAGCAAGGTGGTGAATCATGGTGGTGCTTAGCAAGGTAGTAGGCAAGGTGGTAAATCATGGTGGTGCTTAGCAAGATAGTAGGCAAGGTGGTGCATCATAGAGAAGGGTGGTTGATAGGTTGGGTTTTAGTTTAAAACTAGTTTAAGGTGTACGGGTTGTTTAGGGTTTTCGGGTTAGGGTTTTGGTTTTTAGGACGAGTAGGGGCTGAATTGGAGGGAAAGAATGTTTAAATGTGATGCTTAGGAGACTTGTAACATGTACTAGAAAGGTTGTACGAAATCCCTTAGAAAAAAATGGAGGGAAAAAGCATATTTTGAATGTTGTGCATTGTCGGGTTGTACTAGGGTTTTGGAGGGAAATATAATTCAAATATTATGCATTGTAACCTTGTACACATACCTTATTAGATTGTACTTTTGGTTTGTATGTAAACATTACATATAGTTAAGGTTTTGTTATAAACGTTAACGTTTAAAGTCTGTTTTGATATAACGTTATGGAAAGTACGTTAAATAGATAATGTATGGTGATTAAAATATATTGCTTGGCATATTATAACGTTTACTTGCTATAAACATTAATGGAATTGGCATTGGTAGGTTACGTGAGCACGTTTACTTTTGTTATGCAAGTTACGTTGCATAAAGATGGAATAAAGCAAAAATCTTTCCATGAAAATAGTTGCATCTAATTTAATAGATGGAAATTACATTGAGGAACATTGCATCTAATTTAATAGATGGATAATTACATAGAGGAAAATTGTGGGTTGTTATAGATATCCCCTTACACCTGCTACAATCACAGATATGCTGAACAAGAAGTTGTAAGATAATCATTAGAATGAAATGTGTTATCAGCTTCTTAAACTTCTCACAAAACAGCTGAAGAATCAATGAAAGTGTTGGAAGCATCCTCCTGTTGATTATGGAGCTTTTAATGAAGAAACTTGATGATTTTAGAGATAAATATCAAGTTTAGGGGAGGATTGTTTGGGATTAAAAGACTTCTTGATGATCTTAGAGTTACTGCTGCTAAGTTAATGCTGCTGGTGTATAAGTTACTACTGCTTGTTAAGAGTTAATGCTGCTGGTACAAAGTTACAACTGCTGGTACAAAGTTACAAAACAAAAAAACTTGCCCTAAAAGATTACAACTGCTGAAAGATAAAGATTGCTTGAAGATCAAGATTACTTATGAGATAAGGATTGTTATTTATAGAATAGATCTTTGAGAATAATCTAAGCTTTGTTGAAGTAGGCTTACACTTTTAGTCCTTAATAGTTATATTTTAGCCATTAATCCTCCAACGTGAATCGTTATTGCACCGTTAGTCCTTATTTAAGTTTTAATCAACCGTTAATCATCTCAAGTTAAAAGTTTGTGCACCGTTCGTCGTTTTAAGCTCATCAATCATTAACAAAAACTCAAGTACTTCAATTACAACAGTGATTTCAACAACAATTAATCATTGTTTCACGGTTTCTTTTTTATTTTGTAAAATCCCGCAAAAGATTCCATTCTTTTCTCGGTTTAAATTAAGACTTGTAAAATCCCATGAACGTTAATTGATTTGAATCCACAACAACAATCACTTTACCTGCTTAAGATCCTACAAATCATTTTCACTTCATAATTCATGGTAAAATGGAAATGAAAGATACTTTATCTTCGTGTTCGAATTCAGAAGAACAACAAATGCAAGAAATTCAAAACAAAGCAAAAAAGAGTTGCATGGTATCTTTTTGACAACTTCATTCATACCTCAAGCTTCTTTTAAACAACGACTTAAAAGGAACTCGAACCGAGTGTGGATTCAAACGTGCATTTGTGACACTCTTTGGTCAATATGTTGAGACTTTTACAGGCACAATGTTCCTAAACATGGATCAACTAGAAAAGCAACTTGACAAAGAAGAATTTCAAGAGATTGGATCCATGGCTGCTTTTAAAGTACTAGAGACATAGTTTCAGATGTTCATCAAGTCACGTATTTATTTAGATGATGAATATGTTATAATGACATGCAATTACTTTCTAGAATACAATCAACTCGAGATTCCAGAATTCAGTGATACACTGATCCAACACATGGAATCTGTTAAGAAGTCGATTGATAAAAGAGCACTACATAAAAGAGAGTATGACAGTTGGGTGAATGAAAGACAAATGCAGACAACAGAATAAAAGGTTGATACGAGTAAAGCATTGGATACTAGTTTGGTTGACACAAAAAGCAGTGGGACAGAATCAAAAGAGCAGGATACAATCAGCAGGTCAAGAAATGATGCACATGCTGATGATGCAGATATCAGACCCATATATGATGAAGAGCCAATGGCTGAGGTACAATTGATTGCTGATCATAATGTATTTGCTACAGGACAACAACATACTGAGCAACCTGAATTCAATAATGAATGAGAGGTTGATCAGAATGCTGAACAATGTCATGACAAATGTCCTTTACCTGCTAAGTTAACTGATAACCAAATAACTAAACACTCATATCAATCTCTCGAATCTAAAAGTATTTGTCTCAAAAAGACCGTTGCCCAATTTCAAAATTATTTTTCAAAACTTAAAGCACATTGTGTTAATCTTGAACTTAAATATCAAAATCAAGCATTAAAAAAAGGGCAACATGGTCAATTTTCGAAAGTAAAAAGTAATGAAGCCAAGGTTAAACATGACATAGATGTAATTGAAACAATAAACATCGAATTGGAACATAAAGTGGCTAAATTACTTAAGCAAAAATAAGACTTTGAAAAGGCATTACAAAGAACTGTCTAACTCTATCAAGACAATGAGAGCTAAGACCATAGAACACACAAATTCTTTGATTGCAAAAAATGCTGAGTTCAAAGCTTAACTTCAGGAAAAAGGATTTGCAATTGCAGCATTAAAAAATGAGTTAAGAAAATTAACAAGAAATAGTATGAATACTAAGTTTGCAAAATCATCAATCTTAGGGAAACCAGTTTTACAACCACATAGAAACCAATCAGTTGTTAGACAACCGACTACGTTTAAGTCTGAGCGACCTAGAATTTCAAAGCCACGAATACTAATTTAAGGGCAAAATACATCACTCTTGATGGAAACCATTTTACAACCACATAGAAAACCAATCATGTATTATTTATTATTGTATATAATTGCTAAGATTAATTGAGAGAGCGAGACCGACTAGCTACGTATACGACAGATTCGTGCCCTAAAAAACATTCAAAACCATGGTTTGCCCTCCCAGATGATGTGTAAAAACGGATAAGCCAAAACCAGTTAAACATCCATAATTTGTGTCCTCAGGGACCGAATATGATTGTGAGCAAACCACATCACAAAGATGCCCCTGTCACCAACAAGTTAATAAGCTCCAAAGTACATTGATTCATAATCACATACCTAGGAGGAAGCAAAGTCAACGACTCCACAAAAATCGGCAGTGTGGAACTCTAAAACAATTGTGAGATGCCTATTATGTCATAATCACAAAGCATAGGCAAATGGTAGCCCAAACCAAAACCTAGATTCAGTAACATAAAAGTACTAGGAATATAATGCCTGCACTAAGGATTCATTTGCGTACAAACGACAAAGAATAGCCATGAAGCATAACACATACTATGGAATATCAATGTAAATTATATTGACGGTACCAACCTATAAGATTGTGCTTAGACATGACAGAAATGTGTACATAAAAAGCAAAACGATTAATTCAATAGTGAAAACCAAAAACCTGCAAGAGAGTCAACTCATCCTTGCTAAGGTTACCATCCATTAAGTACAACAAACAGAAACAAACGCCGAAGTGAGCAAGTAAGTGTTACAAAGAAACCAGAAAGAGACATACCCTAGGTAAAGGACCTAGTGTACTTAACAATCAAAAAGACTAACGATGAGCAAGAAAAACAATGTACACCTAGATCATTCTATAGTATGGAGACCGATCATGTAAAATTTTCAAGACAGTTATATCTTGAGGGTAGGAGGATTCCAACTGAAAAGATATATCCACTATCTATCACAGGACCAATGTATGATAGTGAACCCACAACTGGTTTAATAAGGAAGATAACACTCACCAAGTAATAAATCGGATACAAACTCAAAATTACCGATTGCCTTAACACTAGGAGCCTAAATATGCACTTCCCGTCAATCCACACCGAAATAAAAGTTTGTTCAATATTTACACTTGTTATTAGGGGGTCGTTTACCCCCGGGCTACATCTTGAGTTTAATGCCCAAAATATGTGACTATAAGTATCCGTGTTCCAGATTCAGTGTATTTAGCCAATTGGATGGGCATATTGTAGGTGGCATGGTATTGTAAGAAGAATTTATAGCGTGACTTGGGCTCATTTAGGTGGGAGAAGAAACTAACAATACTATTGGACCTACACCAATATCTCTCAAGAATAATAGTTTCTCGCGAATAACTGGGCGGAGTACAGAGCTCAAAGAAACAGACGATCCGACCGTCACCGCCCAAGACCAATACGGCATCGACAAGAGATACACGAGGCGAACATAGCATACAACCCAACCCCTTAACAATAATATACTCATTACATGACAGAGTTATGCGTATTAAACAAGCAGACGTACTATCACATTGTGATGATATTTCGTATAAATCCAAATCGCGAATTTAAGTGTGTTATTGTAGTAGTGGTAAACTTTATTTGATAAAAAAGAAGGTATCGCCGTCACAACAAAGACCAAGACGGCATCACAAGATTCAACGAAGGCGTCAGAGCATACTACCCAACCCATTATCTATAATATTCTCTTTCATGACTGTGTTACGATTAAAATGCAACGTCGTCACATTGATTTTTCTATATATACAAACCCGAATTTAGGGTTTTGAGTGTGTAACTTTAGGATAAAAAGAAGGTACGAACCCTAGTTCGTTTAGCAGCTGTTAGGGACGAATTTAGGGCCTAAAAACCCTATTGTACTTCCTCCAACTCATGTTTTAATCAAGTAAGGTTTATTTAATCATTCAATATGTCTATGTGTTGTTTGATTCATCTATGTTCTTGCCTTATCTTTAACATGCTTGGCTAAACCTCCTATTGTGTTTATTTATGATTGTATGAAACCTAAAATGTAGATCTTAGTGGTGTTACTTCTTGTTATGGATGTGCATGTTAGGTCTTAGAAAACTAGCTTTTGTCTGTATCGTTGTTGATATGTCTAAAGAAACATGATTGTGTAGAAAGGATACTATCGGGTAACAGTCTTCATACTACCTTGCCCCTAATATGGTTGATCCACTCTTAATATATTTCACATGCACTTAGTATACCCTTAAGGGACTTGTAATAGTCTTCATACTATCTTACTTGTGCGTTGCTTTAACGGAATACTAAGTAGACGGCAGGTTCGTGTAATTCTTTCATGACTTAGGAAATAATTACACAGATCATCACAAGTGTGACAAAGCAACAACACTAGGAGAAGCAATCTAGGGAGTAATACATGATTAAATAAACACAATCTTTTATCATATTGTTATCATCATTAGTTTAGATTAATATTTAGTTTAATAGCTAAAACCAACCAACCTCTCCAATATATGATTTTAGCTACTTTCATAAAATACAAAAATACAAAAAGAATCTTCTCTCAACCCTTAGAATTCTTTTAGACCGTGATCAAGCCTTCCCAACCTATTCCTCGAGTAAACGATAACAACCCCCCGGGTCTTGCCTGTACTACTACTATAACGATTAGGTGCTCTGCCTAGGGAGTTGTAAAACTTCATGTATAAGTCTAACGATGACCACATCAAGTTTTTGGCGCCGCCACCTGGGGAATAGTTAGGTTTTGATCATAGTTTAGCTTAGTTCTACTTGCTTGAAACCTTTCAAGTAAGATTTAATTTCCGTATATTAGCTTTCTCGTAGTCGATCTTTTCTTTGTGTTATCTGTTTCGTAACCCATTCTCGTCAACCACCATAGGAGTCGAGAATCCTATATGCACTCTTAGAGACTATTCCAAACCTAGCCAAGAGGGCTACAAGAATACCATTGAGCTCCCCATAGGGAACAACATGGTACCTCTTCAATCTGACACCATCCGGTTAGTGCAAAACGGATGCTCATTCCACAGACTTCGGTCTGAGGATCTAAACCAACACCTCAAGGATTTCCTTAAACTTATGGACTCACTTGACCTTGATGGTGAAAATAGGGAAAGAAGGCGCTTGCATTTATTTCAATTTTCCCTACGCGATCAAGCTAGCAATTGGCTTGAACGTCTTCCAGCATGATCCATCACCACATGGGAGGATCTTACTACACGTTTCCTTTCTCAATTCTTTCCACCGGGAAGGACCGCAAAACTCTGCAACGATATCCTGATGTTCCAACAATATCATAAAGAATCTTTATCTAAAGCATGAACTCGTTTCAAGGACTTACTCTAAAAAGTCCCTCATCATGGCCTCAACTTATGGCTTCAAGTTCAAATCTTCTACGATCATGTCGACAACACCATTCAAATAAGCATTGACTACGCGATAGGCGGGAAACTCAGAAAACTAAGGCCAGACAAAGCTTGGGCCGCTATCGAGAGGCTAGCCCAATATGAGAATGAAGGATGGAATGATGCCTTCGTCCTAGAGGATATAAGTCCCAATTATGAAAATCCTAATATTGAGCAATTACTTAGGATCATAGAGCATAAAGTCGATACGCTCATGAAGGACGCAATCTCGTTAGTGGGAAAAAGCAAAAGCGTATTCCGGTTAGCAACTAACGAGATGTATCGACCACCCTCTGAGCCATTGTGTCAAGAAGAATTCGAACACATCGTGATGAACTTCGTCCTTGACCAAGAAGAAAGGATCAGACAGCTTGAAGATTACATGCAAGCTATTACGGATGAATTCATGGAATTCTCCTTGGAAGTCACATAAAGACTCAAGGAGCGTATAAAGGAAAATGAAAATAAACCTAGGAAAATCATTAAAATCATAAGGTACCCAGACACCGAGGTCCTGGAAAATAATACTATACATGACTTCTTAGAAAACCCTGAGAAGAAGGTATTTCCTAATCTTACAAATCTTCTATGCGTTAGATATTTCTTAATAATAACCTTGAATACACCTCAACCTCGGAAGAATACCTTTGGGATTAAGCCTGGGAAGAAGACTAATCAGTCCCATCGCAACTCGAGCGATTCCCTTACCGTTTAACTATTTGTTCAAAGTAAACCTATCTTTGTGAATAATGACCCCCTTAAACATGACCCTTCTCCCCACAACTCGATCACACACATTGAGAGCAATCGTGTGTTTGAATCGGGAAGAAAAACACACGACCTTTCCCTAGAAGAAAAGTCAAGGACGGCAATTTCAAAGTTCTTAAAACAATAAGGGCCATAAATGAAAAAAATTCATCGCGACGCCGTCACAAATAAGACGTGATGCCATCACGACGATCTCGGTCCAAAACTCATAAAACCCATCACAATCCCTTTCTTCCTCCACACTCACAAAAAAGCCACCAACCATCTCAATCAAGCCTCAATTCAATTTTACCATTCTACGATCGTTCATCCTCAATCGGTAAGTAAATCATTCATTCTACTCTCGTGATCTTATCTAATTAATTTCCTATCTGCTTTATTGTTGATTCCCCTAATTTGATTCATACCCAATTGATTGGAATTAGGAACAATTAGACACCAATCTAATAAGTTTGTTGTTACCTTAAGTATTGAATCATCTGAAATCAACGCTTTTGCAAAAACAATTTGAAACTAGGATTGATAACCCTAATTTTTCGAATTCCTAATATGGGTCTGATGCTAAGGGGGTGTTTGGGAACATGTTTATCAGAAAATAGCTTAGTGTTCCTTCACAAAACATTTTTTTAAACAGACCCTCCGTGAGGGCGTCACATGTTTTCGGTGACGCCGTTGCCACCATCTGAATGAATACTCAGCTTTATTCTCACTCTCTAAATCCTATCATTTCTTGTTTTAACTTTAATATAGGCAATGAGCAAAAGAGCTATAAGTACTAGGGGGCACGCTTCCTCATCTCGCGATGAAACAATGGAAGAAAAGGTTTACAAGTTTAGATTGATCGATAATGAAAACCACCAAATGGACTACAACAACCTCGTCGGGCGCTCTATTCACTCCGGGGATGTTGTGGATTAGGAATTCCTCTCCAACAAGGGTCTTGCTTAGTCATTCTTCAACTCCATCAACACCAATCCTTTCTCTGGACCCCAATAGGCTAACCTTTTCTAAATCAACGAGCCCATTTTCTGCGAGCTTGCTCGCGAGTTCTTTCCCTCATTTGAGTTTGATGCCAACCCTTGTAGGTATGACCCTCTACACAAGGGTGTCACATTTAGGTTAAGAGGAGTGGAAAGGGAAATGCCCCTTCTTGAGTTTGGATGGAGGGTTAGTTTATACTCTGAGAGGGAATCTAGAGATGTTGCAACACTTAGTAGTTTGAGAAATGCGGAAACGGTCAATGCCACTTATTTTACTCATATGTTTTGGCCTACTATTGGTGATGGCGGGTATAATGTAGGGAGCACAAAAGTGAAATCTATTAGAAACCCGAGGATCAAGCTTGCTTATCAGTGCATCATGATGACCATCATGGGTAGGAAGGAAACCACCAATCGTGTCACTGAAATTGACTTATTCTATCTCTATTGCATCTTTTGGCGAAGGGGTTGTTTGTAACATCCCCTATTGGCTCGCTAAGTACCTAAAGAGCATGAAGGATAAGAGTGTGATTTTCAGTGGGATGTTTGTGACAAGGATTTCTTGGTCTTTTGGTTTGCTCACCAATGAATTGTTAAGTGTGTTGAACCGTGAACCCCCTCCTCATGTCTATAGAAAAACATCATTAATTAAGATGGGGTTATCATGGAACTCCACGAGGGTGAGAGTTGTTAGCCGGCTACTAAAGAGGTTGCGGGGGAGGGTGGAGGTAATGATAAAAAAGGCGATGGAGAAGGGGGGAATAATGTAATTAGGGGCTCCGCAAACATCTACCGCAACATAAGCCAAGGTGATTGGCAGGTCTACCAAGCACGCTGGATGGATCAGCAAGATGAGCATTGGGGAAGGATTGACACTTGGATGGGGCAGTATGATGAACGAGCTCACTGGATGTATGATCACACTGTTATCCAGTTCCAGCACATGTCGACTCGCGACAACCTTAAGCCACACCTCCAGATTGATCCATTTCTTGGGTTCGAAGCCGACTACCCTCCTTATGGCTATCAGGGACACATGCCTCCTAGGTATACATACCGCCTCTACCCTCCTCAGGATGGCTCCTCTTGATCATTCTCTTTTCATTGTATTTTTATTTTCATCCTTTGTCATTCGAACAATTATGGTTTGTAATAGTTTCTAGGGCTTGAATACTTTGACTCTTGTTCTGAATATTTCTATTATGAATTAGCTTAACTAATGTCATGTGTGTTTTAATTCTTTACCATTTGTTTTATTATGTTTGAACTATATTTTAATCATGATTTGTTTGTCTTTAACCTCGCCTTAATTTCAATCAAAGGTATTTTGCAAATAATAAGTGTAGGGGAATTTATCTGGCTTTTGAGCCAAATTCAAACATGTTAAATGAATTGTTTAGATTAATTCGCATCAGTTTCGAGTCATATGATTGAATTGTTAAATCTCAGGTTTTGTGCAACCATTTATATAGGAATTAACTTATGGAATCAAGTGCAGGAAATGTTTCATCAAAAACAAAAATTTTGTTTTCATAGACTGTGGAGACGGCGTCATGGTTAACACGCGACGCCGTCACCATGATACCTGTGACGGGGTCACGAAAACCCTAACGGCGTCAAATGCCCAGGTCCAGAAAACTTAAAGTTTTTAATTATTTTTTAAAATAAAACTTACATAACATTTAATATATGTATTCTTCTGTTACAAACCTGCAAAAACCTAATGAGTATAACAATTCTCTTATCCTATCTTTACTGCTTTATAGAGTCAAACCCTAAATTCATATTGTATATTTGTCTATCGCATATTTTATGCTTGGTGTAGTTGTCTTTGTCTTTGATTACAAGTTATATTTGATGAGAAGAAACTTGGAAGCTCTTAGGAAGTTTCATTAGATGATTCTCAGAGGACGATTTAACCAGTTATCGCATGTTTCTTCTCTATTATTGAGCAAACCAGGGGAGTACTAGTTTCTTTTCCTTGTTTCCTTTTCCCTTTATTTGTTTTTACGAGTACTTCTATAGAACATTGGGGACAATGTTCAACTTAAGTGTAGGGGGAAATAAGCCTTAGAAACTATTCTTTCATTTGCCATTTTCTTTGTCCTTAAAATGATGGGTAATATATCGAAACATAGTATAAAAGGTGATTTTTACCCAAATTTAAAATTTTTATGGCACATACCGACGAAAACCGAGTATTAATAGCGTCTCATGGATAGGATTTTATATGACTAGCATAATAACCATCAGAATTCCACCCCAAAAATGTGAGGTTCGCCTTTAGATCTTCTTGGAATTCAAGGTAACATATTGGAAAACCACAGATGATTTTTATTCTTTACGCGGTTGTGTTTAAGGTTGATATGCAGGCGTGCATGTCTATTCCATCGTTACGACCATGTATGCATTGCCTTGTACCTTTTTTAGAATGTCTGGTGTTAGCAAAATTCATATGAGTGTATCGGTAGTATATTAGATTCTAAAACTTGTTATTGTGATGCATCCCGAGACCGCATAGTAAATATTAGGATTTGCTTGATAAGAGGCATTAGGATTAACCCGTGTTCTAAACCTGTAATTTGTATGATGGTCACACCGATCATATAACTATCTCACACCCTTGCCATGCACTCATCATTAGTGCATGATTACCCTCTAGTACATATATCGCCTTATCTTTTTTATGGTTTCGTAAATTTTGGGGATTTAGATTATAAATGTGAAAGCAATTGTCACCTTTTAAAACCAAATCGTTACACCCAAAAAGCCTTAGCCATTGTATGTACTCGCCTTTATTACAATTATTGTGTTTACTAAGTTAATAATTGAGTACACGGTTGCTAATTCTTATCCTTGTAAATAAGTTTTGGACGATTGGGGTTAATGGTCAGTATTTATTCGAGGCAAAGAATGGGGTAAGAAAGTTATGTCAATACCCCCCATTATTTGTTTAGATGATATACATGTTATTTTGATCCACTCAAATAGGAGTCATTCAGATAGATTTAAAATATCGAGCATCGTAAAAGCTCAAGTGTAGGGGTAGTGTTAATAAACCCAATGTGATGTATTTGATAATTAAAAATAAAAATAATAGAAAAGAAAAAGAAAGTGATTGATGTAGAGTTTGTTGAATCTTCGTCAGGAGTTTGGCTAGCAACCAAACCAAAAGTGTATTCGTGTCAAATAATTAGCTAACTTCTACTCCAAATTACCTAAGCTACCCAATGTATCACAAACCGTCTCCGTTTCCATTATATGTTATCTTACACCTACACCCCACAACCCTTTAAAAGACCTCTTAGATAGTAATGAATAATGCTTGCACCTAGCGGTAAAGGTTTGATCCTTTACCAAGCCTGTGGTAATTTATATGCTATGACAGATAATGAGTGTTGATTTTCCGTTTCCCCCTTTATGTTATAATTTATTATACACCCGAGTGAAAGAGAGAATCCTAAACACTTATGTGAGGTGCTAGTATATACTTTACGTGCTGTTAATTACGAGGTCTAGAAGGTTTTGTTGTAAAATACTTTTAAAGAGTAGGTAAAGTGACTCCTCATATTGTTATTGTCTAAATAGAAAAGCCTATTTGCTTGAGGACTAGCAAATCCCAAGTGTAGGGGTATTTGATGATGTGTCATTTTATAAATTTTTTTGAGGTCGTTTAACCCCCTAAATCTTGTGTTTATGCCCAAAATAGCTACTTAATCGTTCCTTTTCAGGTATTTTGCATTTGGAGGGAATTTAGAAGAATTACACGTGACTTGGGCTCATTTGGAGAAGAAATGGACAAGACTACGGACCTACACCAACATCTCTCAAGATAATGTTCTCAGCGGCTGGAGACGGCGTCACAGATACAACGTGACACCGTCATAACGAAGACCAAGACGGCGTTACATGATTCCAGGACGGCGTCAGAGCATACGATCCAGCCCATTGTCTAGAATATTCTCTTTCATGACGACGTCATGATTAAAACGCGACGCCGTCACAACGATTTTTCTATATATACAAACCCAAATTTAGGGTTTTGAGTGTGTAACTTTAGGATAAAAAGAGGGTACGAACCCTAGTTCATTTAGCAGCTGTTAGGGATGAATTTAGGGCCTAAAAACCCTATTGTACTTCCTCCAACTCATGTTTTAATCAAGTAAGGTTTATTTAATCATTCAATATGTTTATGTGTTGTTTGATTCATCTATGTTCTTTCTTTATCTTTAACATGCTTGGCTAAACCTCCTATTGTGTTTATTTATGATTATATGAAACCTAGAATATAGATCTTAGTGGTGTTACTTCTTGTGATGGATGTGCATGTTAGGTCTTAGAAAACCAGCTTTTGTTTGTATCGTTGTTGATATGTCTAGGGAAACACGATTGTGTAGAAAGGATACCATCGGGTAACAGTCTTCATACTACCTTGCCTCCTAATATGGTTGATCTACACTTAATGTATTTCACATGCACTTAGTATACCCTTAGGGGCCTTGTAATAGTCTTCATACTACCATACTTGTGCGTTGCTCTAGCGGAATACTAAGTAGACGGTGGGTTCGTGTAATTCGTTCATGACTTAGGAAATAATTACACAGATCATTGTAACACCCTGAAAATTTCCGTTCGATATTTTAGCCGTTACCGGTCGCTAATTTGAATTTTTTAAAGTTTCGTTTAACTTTTACGTTTAACCGGGAAGTTTTCCCGCTATTTATTTGAGAATCGTCGCCAGGAGTGAACTGAGACACCTAACGTTGTAGTATTTTGGAAAAAACCATGTTTTTATATTTTAAGGTAATATTTAAAATTTCATAATTTTCAGAAATACCGTTATTCATTTCGTTATATACGTGAATCATGACTTATTTAAAATATGAGCATATGATTGGAGGACTTAGAAATTAAATCACACAAGGAGCACTAGCATCTTAAAATATTTGAAACCATTTGGTCCCCCCCCCCTCCATGATTGTATGCGTTCAAACAAGACACCCCATGTGAACCTAAGATGCCATTTTGAATTCAAAATCAATAAGACAAGATTACAACTCATGCTTTGTCCTAGCTTGAATTTGATTGGGAGATCATTTTGGTCCCCTCTCTTTCTTTGTCTTATCCCATGCACCACACACATACACACTTTTAGTGTGTGAAGTAATCTTGCACATATATACCATATTACATCTCATAGTTTCATTCATATTTCACACACACTTAGCATTTGAGTTTTCTTTTTCTCTCTTGCTCTCCTAGCCCACGAAATATATGCACACATATATAAATCCATAAAATTTTCATCTTTGATCAAAATCTCTTGAAGATTTTGTTGAAGGTTTGATCATTTGAATCATTCGGGTATTTGTTAAACAGCATTTGGGTTGTTTTAGTCTTGTTCATATTTCTAAAAACCTTCAATCTTTGTAAGTCTTTAAATCTTTTCATAATTTGTAATTTCATAATCATTTTGTGAAAATAAAGATTTTAAAACTACATAAACCTTAAAAGGTTATGTCTATGGTTTGAAAATAATAACAAGAAATATAAAGAAATCATAGTTTTGTGATCGTGGTTATTTTCGTGTAATAAAAATGGTATGTTATAGCTTGTTTGTATTCGGCTTATATAATAAGCTAATGGAAAGCTTATTTGATTATTTTCGAGCTTATGTGACTTATATATGTTGCGTCCTAAAATAGAAAACAAAGGGGAAGTGTTGTTTAGCTTATTTTGTTTCGGCTTATATATATTGGCTTATTTTTTTAGCTTATTTTAAAAGGACAAATAGTAAACTTATTCGGCTTAATAAATAAGCCCGAATAGAAGCTAGATGGGCTTTTAGCTGCGTCCCACAACCAAGGCCTAACACCACGAGCTTATTTTGAGCTTATGTGGTTCGGCATATTTTATTGTGGCTTATTATGAGCTTATTGATAACTTATTATTAAGTCGCGTGTTTATTATTTAATGTTTTGCTTATCGGATTATATGGATAAGTAAAACTACATTTTTGGACTTAACGGGCCAAGGCCCAACATAAATACAATACACCAAGGCGTAAAGCTACGGTGTAACTTATTGAATAAGTTCATGGATAGCTTATTTAATAGTGTACGACTTAGACGTTATACGTTTAACTTATTTTGAACGTTGGACGTTACGAGTAATAAGATTAGGCTTATTGGGCTTAAAATCCCAATAAGGGTCCAAATGGTCTTTTGATTAAATAATAAAAGGGTTTTGATGATGTATAGTTTGTAATTATGAAAAGAGGATTGAAAGTGATTTGAAAATGGTTTTTATTAAAGTCTACGACTTTGGAAAACGTGTAAACACGAATGGGTCATGCCGAAATTTTTATAAATTATTATACTTAGTAAATATTAGAAAACGCACATGATAAAAACTAGATATACAGGAATTTAATAAAGTGCCAAACAATATTAAATATAATTTTGTATATATATCTATTATTATATATATATATATATATATATATATATATAAAATATATATTTTTACTTTGACATATATATGTATGTAATATTAATATACATATTATTATTATTCGTTTTATTTACGAAAACATTTTAATTACTATACGATCACAAACATTAATTTTTGGAAATATATTAACAAAAATACACTAGTAAATCTTTATGCATTATCTGAAATTCTACGCTACTCCGATATTAAACCAAACCTTCATTTCATTGGTTGTTATAGAACCTCTGTTCGTTATCGTGTGATTTTATTCTAGACTATTCTTCTTCGATTCACCAATCAAGGTGAGTTCATAGCCCGACTTTTAATTGTTTTGAATAATTGTTTTATAACTTGGGGTGAGAAACATTGCTTGCTTTTAAAACTGGACACAAGTACTATACGTGAGAAATTCCCCGTTTACGTGTTGCCTAAGTAGCGTTTAGACCACTATTGCCCGAATTATCATGAACTGTTAATCATCTTTAACCGACTGGCTGGTTAAGTGAGCAAGTGAATAAAATCTATTACTGGGGACTAATTATCCCTATCCAGGTAAGAAGCACTTACTAGTCTGAGTTTTCCAAGGACTAACGAATATATGTCATGTCGAAACTAGTTAGGCGGTCTTTGGTCGGACACCTGAAGGGCAAGTCTTTATAGCATTGTACATGCTATCTTTCAGTATTAGCTTCAGTGTCATGAGCTTAGTGCAACGTATAATGCTCTTTATGTAAGTTGTATTCTATAACTGTCGGCATAGTTTTGTAATGCTTGTGGTCCACATTAATTACGTCTGAACTAACCTATGAATTCACCAACTTTATGTTGACGTTTTAAGCATGTTTTTCTTAGGTGCTTGATTGTAGTTTTAATACACTATAAAATATATATACTAATATAACCTTAAGAGCAATTAAGAAAATTCCCTAAGGAAAATTCACTCTCAAAATATATATATAATATAATATATAATACGTATATTTAACCGGGAAGAATGATCACCCAGGTCGTTTCCCCAATGATTTGTGCAATTGAAACCTCATTTAAGCTCGGATTATGATTGGAATGAAAGCAAAGATATTTTTATGATCTATAACTACCAATAAAACCAACATTTTAAAATGAACAATAACCGCAATTAAACACTTAAAAGATTTCGGGGAAACAAATTGAATGCGGACATAAGCAACAAGTTAAATCAAAATTAAATCCTAATAATGCAAACTAATATTCCTAAAACCTAAATTATGACAAAAAGAAAATTTTTAAGAAAAGAAAAATTAATTTTTTGATTATTTTTAATTTTTTTATTAATTAAAAAACTATTTAAATAATTAAATCCTAAAAAATAAAAAAATAGAAAATAATTGAAATTATATTTTTCCTAGATAAAACAAAGAAAAAAGAAAATTTTAGAAAAAGGAATCACTATTTTTTGACTTTTTAGATTTTAAGATATGAATTTTCTAAAATTTAAACTAATTAAAAGCTTAAAAATAATAAAAATGCTAAAAGTATAAACCCTAAAAAATTTTATAAAAATTATACTAAAAAGAGAAAATGATAAGAAATTTTATAAAAATTAAAGCCCTAATTTTTACTTTTTAATTAAAGTTTAATTAAACTAATTAAAAACTAAACCTAATTATTAATTAAAATTATAAACTAACTAAAGACTTAACTGAGGACTAACAGTGTAAACAAACTAAACTTAAAAGTTTCAAAACCTACCCTGAGGGCTAACCCCGACTACACCAATGGTCCTTTTAAAGCTTAAAAATAAGTTGAAATTAAAAAGTGCTTACTATGAAAAACTTATAAAAGCAAAGTTGTAGATTAAGTTGTAGTGAACAACTTTAATAAAAGAACCTTGTGCTGAAAACCAATAATAAGCTCAAAAACAGCTTATCAATAAGTGACAATAGAAGTGGGGGTTTGACCTTGCTTTTACTTAAAAGCTTGTAAAAAGCTCAATTTAAGCTCAATTTGAAAAGCAAAAGAAGTTCCAGGAAGCTTGTGATGTGCTTAATCTATTTATGAAAAGAAATTTGAGCTTAAAACACTAGAAGACAACTGAAAATGATAATGAAAGTAACAAACTCAGGAAACAAGATAATAAGCTTAAAAATTCTATATGCTCAATTGCTCAATAAGCTATACTACTCACTCAGCTTTTGAAAACTACTTTACCTATATATATGCTAAGTAACCAAATCATAAAAACTTAAGTTATAAGCTAGAAATTAAAACTTAGAAGTACTTTAAACTAAGAACTGTTTTTGGCTTTTTGACTTTTTAGTGACTTTTAAGCCTAAATTTACCTAGGATTTAAGCTAGAAAATGGAAAGTTAAGCCCTATCTAAATAAATTCTATTCTTATCTATAAGATACTAAAGAATAAGCTTCTAAACCCTACAAATGCTTGCTTAAAATAGGGCTTAAAGACAGACTACATACTCAGCATATGCTGAGTATGTTAGTCAGTGTATGCTGATGCAATTGGCCAAAGGTAAAACCAAAAGTGCAGGTACCTTGTGGGTTATAGCTGCATTAGACACACTCCAATTGAGTGCAAAAATACAATGCAACTTAGATCCAAATTTTCACAGCATTTAGGATAGGAAAATAGTGGCCCCCTTGGTGCAAAGCTAAGATAGTAACACTCAAAAAATGCTTAAAAATCTAAGTAACTTTCAAAACTTTTTAAAATTCATTATTACTAAAAAACTCAGTGTTCAAAATTGAACTACCTAAATTTTCTTGACTTTTCAGATGGTCATTAAGCTAAAATCCAAAACACTCCTTAATGTGAGACAGAATTATGAAATAGCTTATGATTAATGAAATCCAATTGACACAACCTAATTACCAGATAACTATGAGCTTAAAACAAGCTTAATAAACATGAATCAATAGCTGGATTAACTAAATTCTAAGAATTAAAACTATTCTACTATATTTTTGGATTTTTATAGAAATTTTAAGACAAAAATTGAAACTATTATCTAAGACTATAAAGCTTAAAAACAGATGTTAAAACTTAATCAGAGATCAAAATGAAGCACAAATAAGCCAAGATAAGCAACTAGATAAGCTATATGAAAGCAAGTAGTAATTTCTACTATTAAGATTATTTAACTGAAATTTGAAAGACAAACAGAATTTAAAAGAAAAAACTACAAAAGGAGCTAGTTAACAATGCTTATTCTGGCTTTAGGTTATCTACTATGCTCCCTAAGCTTATGGAATGAAGCTAGGGTAATGGTCCTTGGGAGCTCCTCCATTGTTAACTCCCCTTTATATTCAAAAGTCCAAACATTGAAAGGTAATTAGATTTAGAGCTGATTTTAAGGCTTAGGTATGATTAAGATTTAATTCAGCTCCATAATAAGCTTATAGACTTATTAGAGCTTATGAAGGCTTATTGACAGATTTGAGCTAATGAGTAAAAGAGATTAAGAAAAGACAAACACTGAATTTATTTAAAAGCTTTGATTACAATATATAAAAGAGAATTACATCTGATTTAAAAGAAAATTACAAATAAGCTAATTATCTGAAAGCTACATAAAAAAAACTAGAAAAAGAAGGTAAAAATTAACACCCTTGTGTGTGTGAGCTGAGGTCTCTATTTATAGCACTTGAGGAAGCTTCTAGGAGTAGGAGTCTGTTAGATGCCTCCTCTCTTCTCATCCCTTGATCAAGTCCAATCATTTGTTAATGATTATTAGCCGTTGGATCACAAAATGACCTCACACGGATTGCCAAGCTGGCAATCCGTTTGAGGCTCACTTGTGCTTCTTTACTGAGTGTTTTAGCATAAAAACCCACTTAAACTTGTGCTTTCTCCATTACTGACGTGGCTTTGATGCTTTGGTGAGATACTTAGAGCCATGATTTGACATAATTGACCTTGCCCTTGGTAGATGAGCTTTTGAATTGACCAATGCACCCCTTGATTTGGATTTGCCCTATGTTTTACCCATGGTAACTAGCGAAGGAGATGATGAATAGTACCACAACCTTGGTGCCATTTTTAATACCACCCCCCCTAAAAGGGTAAGTCGTTGTAATCTTGGCTTCTGACGAATTTATGCCCTTATTGTTATCTCATTTCTAGTGTAAAACTTTTTTTTTGAGAAATTGCAAGATTAGTCCCTATGGTTTTAACAAAAGAGAAGTGGACTAAGTAATTGGGCTTTTGGATTGGGCTTTTGGTTTAAAGGGTATCCGGGTAAGGTTTTTAGGGTTTTGAGGCCCATTAAGAGTTTAGGGACTATTTTTGAACATTTCTGAAAGTTGAGGGACTGAAATAGTAATTTAGGGATTTTGTCATTTGGTGGTTGATATATATCATGTCGAAACTGGTTAGGTGGTCTTCGGTCGAACACCTGAAGGGCAAGCCTTTTATAGCACTGTACATGCTATCTTTCAGTATTAGCTTCAGTGTCATGAGCTTAGTGCAACGTAAATGCCTCTTTATGTGAAGTTGTATCTCCTATAACTGTTGCATACGTTTTGAGAATCTTGTGGTCCACATTAATTACGTTTGAACTAAATCTATAAATTCACCAACTTTATGTTGACGTTTTAAGCAGGTTTTTCTCAGGTGCTTAGCATGGATGTTGTTTCTTGACTTATGTGAAGTCTATTTGCCCGGACCGGTTTACCAGAAATTTATCTATGTCTTCAAATACTGTTGTTGAACTTATTTAAGCTTCCGCATTTTAACGATTTTATCTTTTAAATTTAATTGATGTAAAACTTATTAATATTTTGATTTTATGCAACGGTGTTTATTTTTTTAACGTACCCTTAGAGGTCGTTCTTTATGCTTTGTACTTGAGATATTCAGTGACGTCACGCCCCCGGACACTAAATCGGACGGGACCTAATTTAGGGGTGTGACAGATTGGTATCAGAGCTTGGTTATAGAGAACCAGGTAGTATAAACTAGGTCTGGTCTATAACCAGTATGTGATCCTAAGTGATTATATGTGCCTTACGTGATTTTACATATACGTAATATGTATATGTACTATGTAATTAAATACTAAGTATAACTAATATTACTATAATTATATTGCATTCTTTTTGCGGTACTTCATCCAATGGTTTATTCATTCACTCATTCATCTATGCATTCATTTACCCATTCCTTCATTCATTCGTTTACCCATTTGATCATTCTTTTCCGCATCATGCATGGTTGATATAAATGATATTTATATAAACTTTTGCTTGTGCAGGTCATGGCTATCTCTGTTATCTCAGTTTCATCAGATTCGTCTAAGGAGAGTGTGGGGACATCTACTGGACGAGTTATCTTGTTTGGTACTATCCCTACCATTATCCATGACACTACACTTTCTGTGATTCCACCTACTACCCATATTGATACCACACCGACACCTATTGTTTCACCCACTATACCACCATCACCTGATTATACACCCGTATCACCTGATTATTCACCCGCATCTGATACAGAGTTTGATCTATCTGAGGATCCGTCATCAGATCATGTACCACCACTACCAGCTACTTTACCATTTCTTTCATCGACCGATGATTCTTCAGACAGTGATATACCTGATACACCACCATCACCTACCCATGGTACACCATTCACTGAGACTACCCTTTCTACCCAGAGTTCACCTGTTGCATCTGGTGCACTTCGACGTCGAGTCATGGTTCTTGCACTTGAGCAGCCTATTCCTCATGGTCGACCGTACCACTACCATCTTAATGGGCTGGTACACATGATGACTGTGAGGAAGAGGGTTGGACCGTTACCTACTCATCGTCTTGCTGTGAGACATTCAGTTGATTACTCTTATTCAGATTATTTTTCTTTGGATGATTCTTCGAGGGATTCATCATCGAGTTCATCATCAGAGACTTCTTTGGATTCTTCTGCGGATGCTTTATCTGATTCTGCTTCTAGTCGTTCATCTTCTGATCATTCATTACCCACACCATCATCGGGTATGAGACCTAGTCATTATTTATGTTCATTGGTACCGAGTATTCATCGTTCATCTGCTGCTATTTCCGATAGACCATCTCATGATTCTTCTTCTGCGAGCCCTTCTCGCAAGAGGAATAGATCCCCTGCTGCATCTGTACCATTATCTTCACCTACCCTTGGAGCATTGTCTTATGCACGTGCTGACCTTTTACCATCACCTAAGAGGATTAGGAGTCCTGAGTCAACTACGGATTTAGAGGGTTGTTCGGAGGATAGTTTTGAGCCATATGTACCTAGAGAGACTGGATTGGGAGTTGACTTTGTGGATGAGAGTTCTGAGCCGTCTAGGTTTAGACAGACTGATTTAGAGATGGATGTTGATGTCGTGAGGAGCAATGGGATTGATATTGACCCTGAGATTCAGGCAGAGATTGACGAGTGTTTCGCTTATGCGGATGCTCTTAGAGATAGAGGGATTGATGCTAGAGTTGTAGTTGAGGCTATTGATCAAGAGGAGATTGAGACGGGTATGAGAGGCACAGTTGAGGTTAGAGTGGATAGAGTTACTCACCCAGTGGTAGCTAATGATATCTATGAGCCTGCTCAGGAGGGAGTTGTAGAGGTCACGTATGAGACATTGGGAGATTTAGTTAAGAGGTTTCATTATCATACTAAGGAGATTCTGGTTCGTCGTGTTCAGGTTATTGAGAGAGACCAGAGGAATCAAGGACACAGGATCGTAGCGACAGGACAGCAGAGTGATGATATGTTGGAGAGGATCAAAGAGCTAGAGCGAGATAACAAGAGACTTAGAGACATGATGGATGTTGCGAGTCAGAGAGTTGCTCGGTCTTAGTATAAAGAGTTGCGTGTTCAGAGGGAGATGAGACAAATTTGGCGTTTCAAATTTTATGATCGTATGAGGATTGCTAGGCTTGAGGCTTGTGCCAAGAGGTATTTGGGCTACCGTTCTTAGATTATTCCTGGGGTATCTTAGTGTTGACCTATAGCACCTAGTAGTAGCTAGTTATTAGGAATTTGTAAATCCTATATTTTAGAACCATGTTGTAACCATTAGTATTGATGATAAAAAAATCTAATGTTACCATTCTATGTCTGATATTCTTAACTTAATGATATTTTCTTTTGCTTATTGCATATTGCATTATTACTAAATCGTGGCATTATCATGAAGTCATTATGATTTTGTATTTCCGTATAATAATACTTGTTATTTTATTCGAACCCCGTTAACCACCTCGTATCACCACGAAATTTCATCGTGTTGTGTATTGTTATGATGTAGGACAATGCCTAACACCTGATCTGGAGCATCAAGGACACGTGAAGGGATTAAGGAGCAAATTGATCGTCAAATGGCAGGAGCGTTAGGAGCTCGTACCACTGCCAGGAACCTTGAACCCCTTATGAGAGACGGGGATGGTCAAGAGGAAGTAAATAGAAATTGAGGAAATGGAAATGGAGGAAATGGAAATGGAGGAAATGGAAATGGAAGGAATGGAAATGGAGGAAACGGAAATGGTAATGGGAACATAGGAGGAAATGGCTATAACTTTGGAGGATTTGTGCCTGTTCGAGAGTGCACATATCAAGACTTCCTGAAGTGCCAGCCACTTAGCTTTAATGGGACAGAAGGAGTTGTTGGGTTAACTCGTTGGTTCGAGAAGATGGAAATGGTGTTCCACATTAGCAACTGTCCAGAGAAGTACTAAGTGAAGTATGCTTCGTGCACGCTTCTGAATAGTGCATTGACATAGTGGAACTCTAATAAGAGGACAATTGGAATTGAGGCCGCCTATGCCATGAGTTGGGCAGAACTTATGAAGTGATGAAGAGTGTTACTGTCCAGGAACAAAGTCCAGAAGATGGCGACGAGTTGTGAAACTTGGCAGTGATTGGAAATGAAAAAAAAAAAAAACCTTTTTTTTTTTGGAAATAAAAAAAAACGGCTTATATACCAGAAGATTTTAGGAGCTTGTGTTGTTGTGTACTAGAATGGTCCCAAATGAGGAGGACAAAGTTGAGAGATTCGTTGGAGGGTTGCCTGACAATATTCAGGGAAATGTAATCGCTGCTGAACCCACTAAACTTCAAGATGCATTTCGTATTGCAACAAAACTTATGATCAAAAGCTGAAAGGATCTGCTAGCAGTGCTGAAAACAAGAGAGTTGGATAACCAACCCGAGAGACAATCAGGGGCAACAACCAGTTTTATAAAGCGATAAAGGGTTGGAGGACAAAAATATGCAAGGCTTACATGGTAGGAACAATAAGAGAAAAAGTGGTATGTTGGATTCTCTTCCTACTGAAACAAGTGCAAGTTGCCATCCCCCCCCCCCCCCCCCCCCCCCCCCCCCCCCCCCCCCCCCCCCCCCCCCCCCCCCCCCCCCCCCCCCCCCCCCCCCCATGCAGGGTCGTGTACTTTGAGATGTGGAAACTATACGAGAGTCGGTAATATAAACTAGGGGATTGTATGACAATAGTTACTCCAAACACTCAGAGAGCCCCGGTTGGGAGTCGGTCGGGTATTGTTTATTATGAGTGTGGAAAGCCCGGACATTTTAGGAAAGATTGTCCTAAGTTAAGAAATCAGAACTGTGGAAACAAGACTGGAAGTAATGAAGCTACGGCAAAGGCTTACGCTATTAGATGAGGAGGAGCAAACCCCGATTCAAACGTTGTCACGGGTACGTTCCTTCTTAATAATTGTTATGCTTTTATGTTATTCGATTCGGGAGCTGATAGGAGTTTTGTGTCATCTACCTTTAGTGCCTTTCTTGATGTTGCACCATCTACTTTAGACACTAGTTATGCCTTAGAACTTGCCGATGGAAGAATTTCAGAAACAAATTTGTCCTTAGAGGGTGTACGTTAGGATTATTAGGTCGTCCATTCGACATAGATCTAATGCCCGTAGAACTTGGTAGTTTCGACGTCATCATCGGTATGGATTGGTTGGCGAAATACCACACGTTGATCGTTTGTGATGAGAAGGTCGTCTGTATCCCTTATGGAGATGAAGTGTTGATAATCTGAGGTGACGATTATGACGGCAGAAGTAAGTCGAAGCTGAACATCATGTCGTGTACAAAGACCCAGAAGTATATACAGAAGGGATGTCAAGTTTATCTAGCATAAGTTACATCCAAGAAGACTAAGGACCAGACAAAGGAGAAGCGGCTTGAGGATGTGCCAATCGTATGGGAATTTCCAGAAGTCTTTCCAGAAGACTTGCCTGGACTATCGCCTGCTCGACAAGTTGAATTTCAAATCGACTTAGTCCCTGGTGCTGCACCTGTAGCACGAGCCACATAACGATTAGCACCAGCCGAACTGCAAGAGTTATCCACTCAGTTGCAGGAACTTTCTGACAGATGATTTATAGGACCCAGTTCCTCACCCTGGGGAGCTCCGGTCTTGTTTGTCAAAAAGAAAGATCGATCTTTTTAGATGTGTATCGACTACCGTGAACTAAACAAACTTACTATGAAGAATCGATACCCGCTTCTGAGAATTGACGACTTGTTTGATCAACTGCAAGGGTCAAGAGTCTACTCTAAGATCGACCTGAGATCTGGTTATCACCAACTCAGAGTTCGTGAGGAATACATTCCCAAGACTGCATTTAGGACTCGCTATGGTCACTACGAGTTCCAAGTAATGTCGTTTGGTTTGACTAACGCACCGGCAGTATTCATGGATTTAATGAATCGGGTATGCAAACCGTATTTGGATATATTCGTGATCGTGTTCATCGATGATATTTTGATCTAATTCAAGAGCAGAAAGGAGCATGAAGGGCACCTTAAGTTAATTCTGAGGTTACTTAAGAAGGAGGAGTTGTACGCCAAGTTTTCAAAGTGTGAATTTTGGTTGTCGAAGGTACAATTTCTTGGTCACGTGATTGATAGTGAAGGTATTCACATTGATCCCGCTAAGATTGAGTCAATCAAGGATTGGGCGTCACCCAAGACACCAACCAAAATTTGTCAATTTCTAGGTTTGGCTGGTTATTACCAACGATTTATCGAAGGTTTCTCAAAAATCGCTAGGCCTATGACGAAGTTGACTCAGAAAAGCATAAAGTTTGATTGGGGTAAAAAGGCAGAGGCTGTGTTTCAGTTTTTGAAACAGAAATAATGTAGAGCGTCGATTTGGCTTTACCCGAGGGAAGTGAGAACTTCATGGTATATTGTGATGCTTCACATAAAGGGTTGGGTGCGGTTTTGATGCAAAAGGAGAAGGTCATAGCTTAGGCATCCCACCAACTTAAGGTTTATGAGAAGAACTATACCACACACGACCTAGAGCTTGGTGCAGTAGTGTTTGCTTTGAAGATGTGGAGATACTATCTGTACGGTACAAAGTGCGTCGTGTTCACTGATCATAAGATTTTGCAACATATTCTCGATCAGAAGGAGCTGAACATGAGACAACGACGATGGTTAGAGTTGTTGAGCGACTACGACTATAAGATTCGATATCACCCAGGAAAGGCAAACGTAGTGGCTGATGCCCTGAGTCAAAAGGAAATAAGTAAGCTGCTATGAGTTCGGGCCTTAGTTATGACTATAGGGTTAAATCTTCCTAAGAAGATTTTGAGTGCTCAATCGGAAACCAGGAAAGAAGAGAACTTCATCAACGAAGATTTGCATGGCATGATTAACAAGATAGAACCTTGTACTGACGGAACGTTGTGTTTGAACAATGAAAGTTGGATTTCATGTTTTGGTGACCTAAGAGCTTTGATTATGCATGAGTCTCATAAGTCAAAGTATTCCATCCATCTTAGATCGGATAAGATGTACCAAGACCTTAAGAAGCTGTATTGGTGGCCCAACATAAAAGTAGAAATTGCCACCTATGTCAGTAAGTGTTTAACATGTGCCAAGGTTAAGGTAGAATATCAGAAGCCATCCAGTTTGTTGGTTCAACCGAAAATCTTACAATGGAAATGGGAGAACATAACGATGGACTTTATGACTAAATTGCTAAAGACGGCAACCAGTCAAGACACGATTTAGGTAATCGTTGATAGTCTTACTAAGTCTGCTCATTTCTTGCCTATGCGAGAAGATGACACGTTAGAGAAGTTGACGAGACAGTACTTGAAGGAAGTAGTCTCAAGGCATGGAGTGCCAGTTTCGATCATCTTTGATCGTGATGGGAAATTCACTTCACATTTTTGGAAATCTCTTAATAAAGCATTAGGTACTCGATTGGATATGAGTATGGCTTACCATCCACATATTGATGGTCAGAGTGAGAGAACTATTCAGACGTTGGAGGACATGTTACGTGCCTGTGTACTCGACTTTAGAAAAGGCTAGGATAAGCATTTACCGTTAGTGAAATTTTCGTACAACAACAGTTACTATACCAGCATTAAGGCTTCTCCATTTGAGGCGTTGTATTGGCACAAGTGTCAATCACCTATCTGTTAGGCTGAAGTTGGAGATAGATAGCTCACTGGCCCAGAGATCATCCACGAGACAACTAAGAAGATCGTCCAAATCAAGAGCCGTATCCAAGCCGCCCGTGACCGTCAAAAGAGCTATGCCGACGTAAGATGAAAACCCCTTGAGTTTCACATAGGAGATAAGATCATGCTAAAAGTGTCACCATGGAAAGGGGTGATACGTTTTGGAAAATAGGGAAAGTTGAACCCTCGCTATATAGGACCTTTTAAGATCATTGCCAAAGTAGGAACCGTTGCCTACCAACTTGAACTCCTAGAGCAGTTGAGTAGAGTTCATAGTATGTTTCACGTCTCGAATTTGAAAAAGTGCATGGTTGATGAACCTCTTGCTATACCGTTGGATGAAATCAAAATCGACGACAAACTCTACTTCATCGAAGAGCCTGTCGAGATCATGGACCGTAAGGTCAAACTTCTAAAGCAGAGTCGTATTCCGATTGTCAAAGTATGTTGGAACTCTAGGAGAGGTCATGAGTTCACCTGGGAGCGTGAAGATCAAATGCAAAAGAAGTACCCTCATCTTTTCCCAAATTATGCGCCCGTGGCAGAAACTATGTCTTAAGCTTTGAGGACAAAGCTCTTTTAATGAGGAAAGGATGTGACACCCCAAAAATTTCCGTTCGATATTTTAGCCATTACCGGTCGCTAATTTGAATTTTTAAAGTTTCGTTTAACTTTTATGTTTAACCGGGAAGTTTTCCCGCTATTTATCTGAGAATCATCACCAAGAGTAAACCGGGACAACTAACGTTGTAGTATTTTGGCAATAGCCACGTTTTTATATTTTAAGGTAATATTTAAAATTTCATAATTTTTGGAGATACCGTTATTCGTTTCGTTACTTACGTGAATCGTAGTTTTATTTAAAACTGTAAGCATATGCATGATATTGATGTAGGCTTGGAAATTAAATAACATAGGAGCACCTGCACCTTAAAATATTGAAAAACCTTTTGGTCCCCCACCCCCCCTCTTTGTCTTATTAATCTAAACAAAACACCCTATGTGTACACTTGAGAGGCCAAAGTTGAATTTAAAAAAAATAAGACACGATAAAACTATTCATTTTTGTCTTGAAACCTTTGGTTTGGACAATCATTTGGTCCCCTCTTACTTCATTGTCTTTAATCCCACGGCACACACACAAACACACTTTTAGTGTGTGAAGCAAACTTTTCATATATATACCATGTTACTTCCCATTTTTCATTCATATTTCACACACACTTAGCTTTTGAGTTTTCTTTTGCTCTCTTGTCTTCCTAGTCCACGAAAAACACACACACACATATATATAAATTCATAAAATTTTCATCTTTGATCAAAAACTCTTGAAGATTTATTGAAGGTTTGATCATTTATATCATTCAGGTATTTGTTAAACAACATTTGGGTTGTATTAGTCTTGTTCATCCTTCTAAAAACCTTCAAACTTTGTAAGTCTTCAAATCTTTTAATAACTTGTACTTTTATAATCATCTTGGTGCATACATACTAGTTGTACAACTTATTTTGTAAAAACAAAGATTTTAAAACTACATAAACCTTAAAAGGTTATGCCTAGGGTTCGAAATTAATAAAAGAAAATATAAAGGAAGTATAGTTTTATGATCATGGTTATTTTTGTATAATAAAAATGGTATGTTATAGCTTATTATATTCGGCTTATGTTAATAAGCTTTTGAAAAAGCTTATTTGATTATTTTGAGCTTAATGGGCTTATATTTGGCTCGGCCCAAATAAGGAAAGAAAGAAGAAGTGATTGTTTAGCTTATTTTGTTTCGGCTTATATTTATTAGCTTGTTTTCTAGCTTATCTTGAAAGGACAAATGGTAAACTTATTCGGCTTAATAAATAAGCCCGAATATGTTTTGCTTGGGATTTTAGCCGCGTCCCACATACAAGACCAACGCCACGAGCTTATTCTTGAGCTTATGTGGTTCGGCTTATTATGGTTTAACTTATTGTGAGCTTATTAATAGCTTATTATTAAGTCGTGTGTTTATTATTTAATGTGTTTGCTTATCGGACTATATGGAAATGTAAAATCTTATTTTTGGACTTAACGGGCAAGTCTCCAACATAAATACAAGACATTCAAGGCTTAAGCTACGGGTTTGTCGCTTATTGTATTAATTTCATGAATAGCCTTATTTAATTAGTGTACGAATTAGACGCGTTACGTTTAAACTTATATTGAACATTGGACGTGTCGAGTAATAAAATTAGGCTTATTGAGCCTAAAAGCCCAATACGGGTCCAAATAGTCTTTTGATTAAATAGTAAAAGGGTTTTGACGATGTATAGTTTGTAGATATGAAAAGAGGATTGAAAGTGATTTGAAAATGGTTTTTATAAAAGTCTACGACTTTGGAAAACATGTAAACACGAACGGGTCATGCCGAAATTTTTATAAATTATTATACTTAGTAAATATTAGAAAACGCACATGATAAAAACTAGATATATAGGAATTTAATAAAGTGTCGAACAATATATATATACAAATATATATATAAAATATATATTTTTACTTAGACATACATATGTATGTAATATTAATATACATATTATTATTATTCGTTTTACTTACGAAAACATTTTAATTACTATTTGATCACAAACATTAATTTTTGGAAATATATTAACAGAAGTACACTAGTAAATCCTTATGCATTATTTGAAATTCTACGCTACTCCGATATTAAACCAAACCTTCATTTCATAGGTTTTCTTTACGAACCGTCGTTCGTTATCGTGTGATTTTATTCTAGACTATTCTTCTTCGATTCACCAATCAAGGTGAGTTCATAACCCCACTTTTAATTGTTTTGAATAATTGTTTTATAACTTGGGGTGAGAAACATTGCTTGCTTTTAAAACTAGACACAAGTACTATACGTGAGAAACTCCCTGTTTACGTGTTGCCTAAGTAGCGTTTAGACCACTATTGCCCGAATTATCATGCACTGTTAATCATCTTTAACCGACTGGCTGGTTAAGTGAGCGCGAGTGAATAAATAGATCTATTAGGACTAATTATCCCTATTCGGGTAAGAAGCACTTACTAGTCCGAGTTTGCCAAGGACTAACGGATATATGTCATGTCGAAACTAGTTAGGTGGTCTTTGGTCGAACACCTGAAGGGCAAGCCTTTATAGTACTGTACATGCTATCTTTCAGTATTAGCTTCAGTGTCATGAGCTTAGTGCAACGTAAATACCTCTTTATGTGAAGTTGTATCTCCTATAACTGTCTCATACGTTTTGATAATCTTGATGTTTTAAGCATGTTTTTCTCAGGTGCTTAGGATGGATGTTGTTGCTTGACTTATGTGAAGTGTATTTGCCCGGACCGGTTTACCAGATATATATCTATGTCTTTAAATACCGTTGTTAAACTTATTTAAGCTTCCGCATTTTAATGATTTTATGTTTTAAATTTGATCGATGTTAAACTTATTAATATTTTGAATTTATGCAACGGTGTTTATTTTTCAAACATACCCTTAGAGGTCGTTATTTATGCTTTGTACTTGAGATATTCAGTGACGTCACACCCTTAGATACTAAATCGGACAGGACCCCATTTGGGGGTGTGACAATCATCACAAGTGTGACAAAGCAACAACACTAGGAGAAGCAATCTAAGGAATAATACATGATTAAATAAACACAATTTTTTATCATATTGTTATCACCATTAGTTTAGATTAATATTTAGTTTAATAGCTAAAACCAACCAACCTCTCTAATATATGATTTTACCTGCTTTCATAAAATATAAAAATACAAAAAGAATCTTCCCTCGACCCTTAGAATTCTGTTAGATCGTGATCAAACCTTCCCAACCTATTCCTCGAGTGAACGATAACAACCCCCCGATTCTTGCCTATACTACTACTACAGCGATTAGGTGCTCTACCTAGGGAGTTGTAAAACTTCATGTAGAAGTCTAACGACGACCACATCACCCAAAAAGGAAGGATTTAGAGTTTAGTTGCTGAAAAGACTGATATCTCAAAAACCAGGGCTTCAAGGAATTTTGATATGATGTACAAGTAATGACTTTTGATCATAACAGTTCAGAACTCAGAATTCACGACCACAGCAATGAACCGTCTAGTTCAAAGCTGGTTCCAAAAGTTGTTCCTTCAGCAGATATAACAGCTCCATCAAACAAGAGTTGGATCTTCTATTTGGTCCTTTGTATGGTGAATTTTTCACTGTAGGTACTTCATGTGTTAACAAATCTTCTTCTCCCACTGATAGTTCTACACAACAAGATACACCACCTTCAGCGACTGCTCAATCTACAACAGAACTGATCACTCTAACTATAACAATCACTGCTGAGGACAACATGTAAATATTTAAAAAAACAAATACAAAAATATAAAATTTCAAAAAGAAAATACAAAATCAGTAAATCAAAAAATTTCCAAAAAGAATCTTCTCGACATGTCTCTTGGAATCAGTAACATTTACGTACCTAAAAATGTTGATTAACATTGGCACGGGTGTGTAAATGAAGTTCGAGCAAGAGTTTTAAATGCTTTCAAAACATGTCATTTCTATTTTCCTTTATGACTTGTAATCACTCTCAGATTGCAACTCAGACCCGAACGACAAAGGAGAGTGTACGTCTCAGTGCACTTATCCTTAGCGTTAGAAGAGAAGTCTTCTAACATGATGTTTTTCAAAATGTTGAACATAAATTTTCAAGAATTTCTCAATGACAATTCATT